>WJFA01000243.1:0-33037 GCA_009870155.1 Pseudobourletiella spinata | reverse complement strand
TGTGTGTGTGTGTGTGTGTGCATGACCGGGGCTTGTAGAGCTCCAGCAGCATCCCCACGTCAACATGAGATAAGAATAATTACGCGATAATTTTCGCTATTTTCTTTATAGCACTCGGGCTAAAAGTTGTGAATGGGTGCGAAGCGACGTCCGGCCTATATGTGGAAAGCGGGAAGTACGATCGTGCCGGAGGTATAATAGTGAAACAACAACAGATAGACACGAAGGGAGGGACGGAGTCAGTGAGTGAGTGAGAGAGAGAGACACACACACACAGAATGTACAGGACTACACAAAGCGGTGGAAGCAGACAGGGTCATAAATTGTGGGATCATCCCGTGAAAGCTCAACAAACCATACACTTTATTCTTTTACCCCAAAAGGTACACACACAACAGAGACCACCACCATGGCATTCAACTAGCTATTTAGTATTTCCTTATGTTCACCCTCCAAACTTTATTTTTATTTGCCCGCTTAAGTTGTGCATAATATAAAACCTTGTCATCCTACGCCATAAAAATTGTGCTCATATCTCTACACACACGCGCCCCCATACACACGCAGAACATCCACACACATACGCACACACAACAGGCACAGGCTGAAATATTGTGGCCATTGGAAGGGCGTAGCATTTCGGTTCAGAGTTCAGACTGGCCACATATACTGTAGGCTTTAGTCCCGCAGTTCCTGCCAGCCCGTCCCTGCCTACCATAATGGCTACAGTTTACCTCGTCCCTAGTCCCTGCTCTGGTAATGCCACCGTTGTTGAGATGAATAGGAAGACGAGCCCTGAAGTCGAGCAGAGTCACAATTTATACGACTGAGTGCTATGTGCATGTGCCTTCATGGTATATGCTTCCCTATTTGTGTGTTTGTGTGTATGCATTTAGCAGGATGACAGTCAGTCGGAGTAGATAAGTTTGCTTCCCTTTTGACAAGGACTGTGTGTCCCTTCTGTCCGACAAACACCAAGTGTCTTTTCATAGGTAGGTTGTAACTTGGTCCACCTTTTCACTTAAATGTTCATTGGGATCATTCAAGTACTCACGGACGGTGTCACTTCCATACATGTGTATATTAGGAACGGGTATACATCTATGCCGGGGCCTGCACAATGCATTAGTGAGCTCTCCCCCTATCCACAGGCCGTATATGGTAACATTGCACATATGTAACCCTACGCAGAGCCAACCTACCTTATTTCGTACATCATGAATGATATGCGAGTAAAACATTCATGTGCAGGACGAGAGAGAGAGAGAGAGAGTGAGAAAAAAATTATCTATCGATGGAGACACTTTAGGCAAGATCGCATACATGGAACCTATCTATCATGGAGTCAATGCCTATGATCTGAGGGTCTCCGGCTTGAGTTGTTCGGCTCGTGGGATATGTGAAACTGGGAGGAGATGGTGCAATAAAATTCAATAAATGGCCAACATGTATTGGTTTAGCGGGAAGCGGACTGTGTGTATACGCAATCCTCTGAGGTTACAAATATATATAAGAGCACATACGACCATCACTGCCACTGTAACAGGCATATATCCAGCCCATTGCCGAAGGTACAAGGTAATACGATCGCTGACTGAGTGGGTAACAGCACAGTATGCGTGTACGTATACGTACCTTGGAAATTGAGATGGAGGCTTCCCCAAACTCACCAGGAATGAATTTTCCTTTCAAAAAAACCTCATGGGGGACGTCAACCTCTTCGCTCTGATGTGAAAGCCAACTTTCATGTGTACATCTCTTGTGCACATAATTGTAATTTTTTTTCTCTCCCTCTCTCAAGGTAAAGGTTCCAATCTAGATCTTCATAGATGTGATGGTGTGTGCATGTGCAAGTGAGTATGAGTTTACGTGTTTATGCTTGCTCGTGTATGTGTGTGGCTAAGGTAGGTTGTGATGGGGAGCCTGGTAGGGTTTGTAGTCGTAGGCAACAGGCCATACTACTGGGAAGGCCCATGTGGTAATAGGTTCACCTATAGTTTTACGTGATAGTTTACCTTTTTAGGTCTCACGGTGAGAAGATTGGTGGCAAAGTAAACAGTGAGGGGCTGTGTATGTGTGCATATGCATTCAGTGGTGCATGTTGAGTATGGGGTGCCTTTAGTTGGAGACCCCGCGGTATGCACGGTTGGATGGATGGATGGAGGCAGGGAGAAAAATTATCATTTATTTATATATGCATATATTATATACATAGGTAGATAGTACATGCAGTACGAAAGTTGACTTTCCAGGCTGTCTATAGTGAAGGTGGTGTGTTGGTGATGGATATATGTATGTATATACAGGCGGTTGGAAAATATGAGGTTAATCAAAAGGGCACATGCCTTCAGTTTTGAACAAATAGACTCCACGTTGATCCTTCCATCCACACAGCCCCTTCACACCGAAATGTACTGACCTCCCGTAAGGAACTCAACTGCCCGTGAAAATTTCTCAACTTGGCCTTTTCAACTTTCCTCAATGATCCCATTTGGAACCACTGAACTCCCTACACTCCTCGTGCCCTCACATTCTATTTTCATTCAGAAACAATTGACTCGCCCGTCCAAGTGGTCTCTCTCTCGCTCCTCCACGTCCACGGGGGCATTCTTTGCCCATTTATTACAGCAGTATATATTGACTCTGTATAAGAAAATTTGTTCGTCTCAAACAGACGTTGGGGCTCGTTCCTTTCCGGTCATTCTTGTGTGATTACACAATGAAATGGTGTGGGATCACCCTGAACGACGGCTGAATCTGGCACAAGAGAACATGGTCCGATGACTACTCCTCATTGTGGAAATTGGGTCTGTGCCACATACTATTATGAACTCCTCCCGGCCCGCCCTCCGAGAAGTCCAACAACACAGCAGATGTTGAGAGCCTCGAGTAATATGACGTTCCATTGGCCAATTTGTGGAGGGCCAAGGTTTACCCATCGAGAGTTAACGAGAAGACGCCTCATCACACACAGCGACACAGCACAATGAGGACTCCATAGGAGCTTTTACCCGAAGACTAAAGCAGCGTGGTGAAACTCGAATTTGTACGTTTCACGGAAATAAGCTGGAAAATCTCATACAGAAATCAATATGTAGGATACCATATTGAGATCGGAAGTGATTTGGAAGAGTCCAGATAAGGAAGTTGAGATCCAAGGCAATAACCTACATGATCCGAGAGGTGAGCTGTTGTGTTGGGGGAACAAAGTTAAAACATTTTGTGGGTAGACAGAACTGGAGGGTTTGTGGATTAAAAAAAGTGAATATATATTCCCAAGAGGCGTTCCGCTAAATGTGATTGCGGTCTGAATCCTTTTTGACTTTTTCAACTGCCTCATCGCCGGCGTCATCGTTCCATCCTTCGGAGCGGAGGAACCACATCGTGGTAGCCACACATAGTATATGAACTTAGCACAGGATGGTAGTTGGAGCAGTAGTAGCAGTAGGGAAGCCAGAGCAGAGGCAGCAGAGGAGTGACAGAGTGAGAGAGAAAGAGGGATGGAGGAATCACCGTAATTTTAGTCGGACCTCACATAGCGAAAGGGTGAGCGCGCGGAATGGTTTCACGCTTCCTAATAGGATGAAGGGATGGACGTCAAACAAGCCATTGAAGAGAGATTAATGAGTGAATCTGTATGTGGATCGTCCATTAGCTGGGGAAGAGTATCCATGGATCTTTCAGCGGCGTGAACGTGTGTGCATGTGTATACGCGGAGGTTACTTGCTCTCTTTAAATGAGCTACCACCGTTCCCTCCGCCGGTGCATTTAAAGAGTGTAACTGCCAAAATTTAAGCATGGATTATTAGATAACGTTGACAATACCCACTGGATACACTACCCACACATGACTACTTTAATCCGTCTCGGCTCATGCACAGAGTACCCACAGACACATACACAAAAAACACACACACACACACACTCTAGCACATGCATTCACTAACACGTTCAGTCAGGGCCTATAGTTTCTCCCAAACCTGAACAAATTGTCAATGTATGCAGAGAGATGGAGAGTGAGTGCGAGAGAGAGAAACGGGTTCCATTGAAAAATCCTCTTTACATTCTCCCTCGTATTGATCATACAACTTAAATTTTAATTGTCCATGTCAAGTGTGTGGGCTGTGTGAGGGAGCTTTTAAAATTCCAAACGGGCCGGAAAGTGTAAAACGTCTGACTAACTTTTTTCCATTAGAGCCATTTGACATGGTGTTTAGAATTTTAAATAAATGCCTCCCTTTCATTTGACTTTAAATTGGTTTACACAATCTTTATGTAGCCATAGTTTTTCCCTCTATTTCCAAACAGTGGATCATCACCACCGGCACCAACACCACTGCAGCCGCAGTATAATTGAGACCTCTGTAGCATCAATACTCCTAGTACAGTCTTGTTCAGTAATGTATACACAACTTCTCTCTTCTCTCAGTCATCGCATCACTTTTCCAATTCTCCATCAATCAGTCAGCTCCGCACTCGCAGGTCCTTTCTGAAATTTCCCAAACATTATAATAATTCCCACCCGCCATTATGTCATGGACCTCTTTAGTATATATAAATTTCATCATTGTGATCTCCTTCCATCCACGCCTTGCAGTCTATTTGAGAGTACGGCTCCGAGAGATTTCCAACCAATAGCCAGCCAGCTGGCTAGACAGACACATTATATTATTGCCGTTAGAGAGGTCGATCCCTAACTGAGAAATTGAGACCAAGTGTAATATGCTAGTGGTCAAACATAATTAAACATAGTAATAGTACCCATAAAATTAAAAATTATCAGAGTCATTACGATTAGAAACCCAGACATTATTTGGCGGTAATTTTTTGAACTAATAACCACTAATTTGGTGGGCGAGCAGGTCAGACTTGTAGATCTAGAGCATATGTGGTAGAGCAGCTGCCTTGGTTTGGTTGGCAATAATAATTTAATCATATATATTTATTATTTTGCTCCTACTTCTTGAACGTGTAGGGAGTTCTCTTAACCTCTGTCAAGATATTCCCTGACTAATAATAATAATATTAATAATAACGAGTACACACGACGGACCCAAAGTCCATCCCAATGGGGCAGCAAACATATACGAGCTATTTCACATGCCATCTCCATAATGCTACCACCAGCACCATTAGAACAACCAAGAGAAAATGAGATGTGGGTGCCCTTTAATTCCGTGCAAATGCCGCCCATCAACTTAATTAGTCCTCCTCACCGGACCGCGGAGAGGCGGTGGTGAGAGGGAGCTTACACACGGATGCAAATCACCAACATTGTTCCCACACGGACGTCGGTTATGCCCTTCCAGTAATAATTGGTGACACAAGTAATAAGCGGTCTAATTACTCAAGGTAGCGGGAGGAGATAGCTGTGGAAATTGACTATTATTTTTCAGTTTCCATTCACTTCCCATTACTACAATATAATGATATATATATATATATATATATAACTGAATGTACAGCTGTGTAAAGAAAATATAACATACTTTTTTTATCACCCAACGGGCAAAATGTTATAGGGAGTATCATCATAATCATCCCGTAGGAGCTAAATGGATAATGTACTCATTACTATTTGGATGGTGGGACAAAGACACTCTCAAATCCTCCCCATCCCACATCGTCGTCGCATCCTATAATAATGTCCGTCACTTAGCCATGCAAATGCCTCCTCTCCTTTCTCGTAGTTTTGAACATGACAAATAATTGTTTTTATCATTCCGATTCTGATTACCACCTTGAGCACAGTTGATTTGTTTCTCTCAACTTGTGTTGAAAAGTGAAGCGGGCCCGTCCTCTGTTCGCATAATGAAGGGCTAATTAATGGCTTTCAGTGCGTCAATTTCCGCTGTAAGTTAGCCAAGATGTGTGTATGAGACAGGCAGGGAGGAGTTTATAAGGAGATACATAATGTATACATACAATGAAGTAGCTTTGAGGACGGATGAGTGAGTGAAGTGTATGTGTGTGTGTGCGTGCATGTGTGTGCACACAGTTAAATTCTTCAAGCTAACCCTTGAGTCCGCAGATTTTTCCCGTGGATTTTTCTTGTCTGCTCATTTACAGAAGCAAGGAGCGCATAAGAAGAGAAGTGCACAAGAGTGTGAGGTAGCATTAACGATAGGGATTCATTAAGCATGTACATGGAAGGGCTAGAATGGAGGCGGGGATTATAGTTTTTATAGAGATGTGAATAGCACCAGCACTCAAGTTTACAGTTATTGGATACGGAACTCTGTTTTATTCCAGTGAGGAACTAATCAATTACTTATATTTTGAAATGTTTGAATGGTAAGTTGAAGTTGTTGTTGTTGTTGATGCTGTTGTTGTGAAGTAATATGCAGCCTACAGGTAAGATATAAGAGAGTGAGTAAGTGAGAGAGAGAATTGTGGAGTGAACAAAACTGTGCACAAGAGTGCTGCCCCCCTCTCAGGCTCTGTGTAAAGTGTGTGTATCCACTGGATCCGCCTTGGTGACATTGTGTCCATTGTTTGCCCACACTTTTCTGGTGTCAATCACTCGAGTTAGGCCCTCCTCCACGTCCACGCCCACTCCCAGCGTTCACACCGCCCCGAGGTGCTTTCTCAAAGCCAACACCATTGCGGTGCGAGAGCTGGCTTGCGCGAACTGCTCAGTTGCTAGTTGAGTACTCGAGAGATAACAGCAGGCACCAGTCCCGACGACTTGCCAGCCAAATCAACGTACTCATTCCCCCACTTCTCTCATCATTGCCTCTGTCCCGTCCACACACGCTCTACGGCAATACGAACCCTCTGCTACTACGGCCATATAGTCTACAGCTAAAAGTTGAGAATCAAAACTCGTCGCCTGCTCGTGGTGGACTGGATCAAGCCGTCATCATCAAGAATTTCTTGATTCCTGCTGCACATGCATTGGGGAAGCGTTGAGAGTGTGTGTGTGTGTGTGTGCGTGAGAGAGTGTGTAGGTGTGCCCGTGCCTCCATGTGAACAGTATGACGCGGACTTTTTCTAGTTTTTCTGTGGAAATTTCGAACGAGAGTACCGTGGAGCGCTCCTGTGAAGTGCGGAATAGGAGCGAAGGACTATAGTTTTTCCAACCCAGTTTTTCGCCCGTGTCTTCCGTCCCCGTTCCCAACATCATCGCATCACACAAACACACACTACTCGTCACAAACAACAGCCGAATCAACTCCTCGTGCAAATTTAATTTCCAGCTCGCGGATAACTCCACTACATTTACTCGATATTACCACCACCCGACTGTGCTTGTTCCTAATTATTATTATCCTGTAATTTTGAAGGAGAGAGTTATTAGAGGACGGTGGGAACTGAGAGCTGGGAGTTGAAGATATATATTTACTGATTATGATGATGATGACTGGAAAAGTGATTTGAGGGAGAGGAGTTTTTGACTTACGGGAATTCCAAGACTGACGTGGAATTTGGGCGGGTTTCAAGTTTCCAGAAAGTACAAACAAAAAGTTTATGGGAAACGGTTACTATAGTGTGTACTAAATCCTCCAGAAGAATTAGATTTTTTCGGAGAGTTGGTGTGTGAAGCTCGCGGTGAACTGATTAATTCTGTATATGGATAACCATTCTGTATTGACTCCCGTGCGGATCGATTAGTTGACTTCCTCTGTCCTGTGTATGTGTATACTAGGTGAGGTTTGCAATAGTGATCTCGGAGAAACCACGGACAATATGCTCCCCGCCGCGATGGACGAGTCACCCGCTTTGGCTTCCACGAAGCCAAGATCCACGGACTTCTCAATCGCGGCCATCATGTCCAAAGAAACGACGAAGAGCACATCCCCAAGTCTGAACGACAGTCCGACAAAGACTATAGGTAAATTTCCCATGATTTTGGAGGAACGGTGGGAATATTGTGTGAGGATGTGATTCGTGATGTAGATGATATAATTGGTAGAAATATAAGTGGGATAAAGTATTGGTTCTTGTGAGAGTGTCAACGGGATGATACGCTGGAGGATTTTAGTCGTCGCTAAAAAAATTGGAAGAGTGTGTCTATCCTGCCAATTATAGAAATGATAGGCGCCGTATCATGTGGTTACTGTGCTCTTCACCGGGGGATGATGCTTTCCATGTTGTTCGGGCCTCAGGCTCCAGGGTTTCTGTGTGCCAGTTTGTAGTACTTGCATTGCAATGCCGGAAGTTATAGTCTGTCGCCCTCTTCTGTGGTGATGTAGGATATGACTAGGATTTACCGTTACTCTCCAAGTTCAGTTTCTCGAACATGGAAATATTACAAATTTGACAAAATTTATAGCAAAATCAATAGGAAAATTATTTCCTTGCTTTATTTGTTGAAATGAAAAAACGTTTGCTTGATTTTTTAAAAATGAATTTAGGTTGCTTTTAGCGGCTTCTGTTTCAAGGGGTTTGGAGATGTGGAGTGTGTGGATCAGCAGGGGAGGATTTTTTCCAATTGTTCTTTTCCCCTAATCGGCGATCCCGTCATTTGGGAGGAGGGTTTAGGATAGGCCGGAAGGAGTCTCAGTTCTCTCTCTCTCTCCGACTTGTTAGGATTGTTTGTGAGTTTAATGACTGGATTTTTATTGATTCCACCAGATACGCTCTGCAATAGTCGTAACCGGTATAATAACAATCATCCGTACTCTCAAGACTCCCCATCCCACCGCGGTTCGGAGACGGAGGATTTCTCAGAAAGTGACTGTGAGAAGGACATTGACATTTGTGATGATGACCATAAAGTCACGTCGTCCTCCGCGGAAACGCCTGTCAGTCTCAAAGACCTGGACGAGGATGATGATGATGGTATCTGTAGTCCTGGGGACAGGAGTTCTCCAAGCGATGACACGAATGCCACCAACGCAGGCAACAATATTCATCATAGCAGTAAGAAAAGTGCCAAGGGTTCTCGGAACAAAGTTGAGATGAAGGGTCGTTGCAACTGTGACGAGCTTCTTTTAGTCAATTGTCATCTAGAAACCAAAGAATTATGGGACAAATTTCACGAGCTTGGCACTGAGATGATCATCACGAAAACTGGAAGGTAAGGAATTTTCTCTATCTCGCTCTACTGTCTCTAGCAAGTATAGTCACACAGACACATGCTCACTCACTCACTCAGTCAGTCCTTCAATCTCTGTACATTACCGTTACGGTGCTAATTCGGAAAACTGTTCTCAGCACCACACAGCTCCGGACGCCAATTAGATTGGTTGTCAGCCGTAAGTTAGGCCGGAGAGAGCCGCTCGTGAGCATTCCCTAACAATCATTGTTATTGCTGGTTTCATCTAATTGTATAATGCCGTGTAATTGATCGTGGAAGTGCTCTGTGGTGGGGGCTTGCGTACTGGTAGGACGGCGGTCGGCTTTGTGTGGGAAGGCGGTTCATACACATGTGTATATATATACGCACACATGTATATATATGTATTCAGTTTGTGTGTACATCCCTATGCAGTACGGTTAAAGGGAAGGATCCGGAGGAGTTGGAATAGCATAGAATATATGTAACATGGTAAAAGCATAGTTGAACAGCCTTTGTCGTTCTTACGCTACTTACCAGACTAATTGTTTGCCGGTCGGTTCTTTATCGTGTACACACATCGTGTCTACAACTAAGTTGGATCAATTTCAACCGAATCTAGTACCATTCCTATCGGATCATCTCAGAATGTTTGTACACTCAGGATTTTCCTTTATTACTCATTATTTAGACCAGACTGTTGAGCACTGACTCTGCGAGACCCATTCCCACAAATATATCCAGATCCATATGCAGGGCTTATAGGGAGATTTCGGCCGATCGCATCCAAATACACACTGGCCAACCTTATAAATAGGAAGGTCCTGCTAGTAGTCCTGCAGTAGGACTGTGCACTGGCCCAAAAATCTGTCTGCCTGTATATGCTCGCATCGTCATTTTTCTTGTTGATGTTGATGTTGTTGTTGTTGTTGTTATTATTACTGTTTCTCTACTTTTGCCGTTGAGGGCTCCTCCACTAGATCGAAGATGTTAGCAGGACAACGAAATGAAGGAGAAGAGGAATGAGAGGGTGAAGAAGACGAAGGTGATAAAGTTAATTACTTCCTCTCACCTCATCCACCTTGCTGGTAGTAAATATAGAGAGATAGGTCCCGTGTTGTTCATATGAAACTCCGTCCCTCCCTCCCTCTCTGTGTGTGTGTATATATATGTGTGTGTGTGTGTGTGTATGTCTGCGTCTTCTCAGACCAGAAGTGAAAAAGTGAACCACCCCGAACTGGTGCCTACTGCCCCGAGGAAATCTTCCTCCTGAAACAGACACAAATGATGATTTGAGAAGACAGAGCCACTATTCTGGCAAAGGATCCGACCGACTTTTTCTTCCCGTTCCTTCCACTTAATTGCGCCCTCATGATGAACATCAACATTGAATCTCACTAAAACTAAACTAAAACTCACCGCGCCTCGCCTTTGCCCAACCTAATTGAGCCCCATAGTCTTCTGCGAGGACCTTCCGTGGCTTGTGTACAAGTTAGCATCGTCCCTCTCGTTGTCTTCTTCTCGATCGTAATCATCTTCTTCTTCCTCTTGAGCCTCCCTCCTTACACCTCTTTATACATCTAACTCATGCGCCCTTTGTACCTCGGGAAATTGACCACAAGGGCCGCGGCTGCACCACCACCACCACCATCATCATCATCAAACTCAATAATCTCTTTCCGAACCCATTGCAAGAACCATTTGATTGATAATGCTTCTATATACACCTCCAACTGAATCTGGATCTGTCTTTTCTCAACCGCCACACCGTACCGCGGACGGGAATTTGTATTCCTTAATGTAGGAGTGACCTAACTTGAGTTACATCCACACGCGCGCACATACATGTTCACATTATGCACTTACGCACACGTACATACATACACATATGAACGCACATAAACGCACACAGGCACGCATATTCAGACGCACACATGACTACATAAATAGACACACAGGCTCATATCGATTTCCCCAGGAACCACCACGAACCTGTCTTTGACAACAGACATTTTAATCTGAACAAGCATAGAATCTAAAGAGGCAATCAAGTCAAGCCTCAAGACAAATTACTCTACACCGACGATGAGAGTGAACCTGGAAACGTCATTCTGATGAGATGGTGAGCTAGGGGATGAGCTCTTGGACTTGACGGATCAACCCTTTTTCTCGGCCCGCTTGTAACCTTATATAAGAAAAATATAGCAATAATGAGAATAATAACAATGAAAATAATATCCTTTATTTTACTCCCTCCCAATGCACTAACCCCGTGCGTTTCCTCTCTCTCTCTCTCTCTCTCTCTCTCTGTCTGTCTTACACTCATCTAATTTTTATTCCATTGCGGCTGTGCCGCCAGTGTAAACACACCCCCATAGAGTCATCTCCCACGTTCCGCTTTGATGAGTATTTTTACAACGATCCCGCTCCACCGCCTGCACTTTATACTTGCACTTATACTAACCGAGCTGGTCCAATGGCCTTGCACTAATAAGGATTTTGTACGTGCGACTCCTCGCGGAAATGTGGAAGGGGGGTCGTGGGGAAGGGACGGCATACAGTGGTGAGGCTGTGCAGAGGCATGAAGCTCCTTTGGTCAAGCTTCATTTTGGAGGAAGGAAGGATAGCAGGCAGGCAGAGCTTATAAGCCATTTTTCTCACCACTCTCACTCACACAGTCAGAGTCGTCAATGGATATTTAGTGAGCCCAGCGGACGGTGGTTGTGAATGTATGTGTGGAAAAATTGAGATTAGATCGACACTTTTGACATAATAACAGATGGCAAGGTAAAGCGTCCGTCGGTGCTCAAACTGAAATATTACGGCGGTGCACAGTGGGTTTCCTCCTTCTCCCAAACCCTCGTTTGTGAGTGTTTGCGTTGGCCCTGTGTGTCCAACGTGTGTATATAGTGTAGGTACTTGTGTAATGTAAAGTCCTCTGTCTCATAAATTTTCGTATGCAGACTATCTCTCATTTTTCAGTTGGTACTTACACACATGCACACGAGGTTCCCCATCTCATTATTATTATTGTAGCAAGTCGCGCCCACGGTTAGAACTCACATAGAGCGATTCTTGATAATTGTTTTATTCCATGTGAAAGTCTCGGTAGTTGAAGTCCATTAAATCCTTGTGTGTATGCATGTGTGTGTGTGTCTGGGTCCAGGTTGTGTACCATGCACTTGGCCCTCCATAGTAGACGGTAGACCATGGCTTGACCAACTGAGAAGTGGAACGAGACGGCGGATGAGGTCAAAAAGACTGCCACTCATTCCCTATCCATCCACTTAAGTTAGGACGTTCTTATTGCTCTGCTTGGGGATTCACTGGGAAGTTCTCCAGGCGTCGGTCCGGTGGTTTTCCTCTTGTAGAGAATACGGGAAATCTAATGCCAGCAGTGAGAGGCGGAAAGGTTCCATCCCGACTCCCACTGTGTACGCATGTGCAGAAAGGGATGCGAACTCTATATAGGATCTTCTCACTGGATGGGATAGGGCAGGGGCTACAAATGTGATCTCCCATGTATCACATATGATGCGCCGACACTTGCTCATCATCAAATTCGTCTTTGAATTATTGCTCCCAGCTTATTACAGGCTAATTGCAGTGAGCGTCGTCCATTTAACTGACCAACTCAGGGCTTAGAGCGGACTGGTACAAAGGCTGTTTTCCTACATGGATACTCCGGCGGCGGTGGCGGTAGCAATAATGATGGAACAGAGTCAGTCTGTCTGTTTTCCCCAACAACAGCGCACACATTTATTTACCATTGGAGGGATTTTTTCAAAGGTATACGTTGAGCAGAGCTAATTAGGTTGATGCATCTTTGGCTCCGCTCATATTTAACGAGCTGCGAATGCTGAGGCTGGAGATTATGGGTGATTCTTTGTATATGTCTCTATGTTTTTACCTCAAGAGTCTGTGAGACGGGGGGTGTGTGTAATACTGTGTTTACGTCTGTGTATGAGCGTGTGTATGTTGTATTTGCGGCGTTTGTGCTGTGCTCAGTGCGCCGTGGACAAACTATGAGTAATAGTAATGAGTAAGAGATAATCCTTCATTGAAAACCTTGTAGTGATTATATTGTTAGAGGCGATACAGGTTTACCCTAGCCGTCATATACCATAAAGCAATAATGTTTAGCGGATCACAGAGTACAACAAGTTGAAAATCTGAAACTTAACATGGGGAGAGCATTGGACGGCATTTGCCGTCGAATCGTATTCACGGCCCGCGCCGACTGAACACAGAGGCTGTAAGCAACACACTCACACACGCTCGCACACATACACACATACACACACACACAATCCTCCACATATACACACATGGATGCACACATGGAAGAACGAAGGCGAGCTTGAAGGGAAAAGGTGTTGCACTGGATTTATTGCCTTGCTTGTCTACTTCTGGAACTGGAATATCTCGAGGTTGTCAGTGGGGTTTTATGACACTATTATTATTACATGTATATCCATTTGACCCTCTCTCAGAGCTCATCCTCTTCCCAGTTTCGTCCCTAACGTCCGGGGCACGCACGACGGTAGAGTGAGGGCGATAATGGGCAGAAGCACTGACTCAAACTTATATAAGTAATTTAGTTGCAATAATAACAATTATTGCTTGCTCAGTCGTTAAAAGTATTGTCCCGTAGCCTTTGATTATGGAGGAAATGGTGTGTGTGTGTGTGTATGTGAATATCTATGTGTGCAAGAGTTCGTGTATACATTTGTAAAAACACTAACTAGTTCCCATCTACGTATGGAAGTCACACTTTCTGCCCCTGGAAAGTTAGTGTGTGTGTATGTGTGTGTGTGTGTGTGTGTGTGTGTATCTGTGTGCAAGGGTGTCAGTGGTGGATGGAACGTTGTAACACATAAGCGGCCATACCTCTCCCTAGTCCCAACCATTTCGTCCGTTTTTTCCCCGTGTCACGTCTGACTGATTAAGTATTAGCACTGCGGTTATGAAGGGGCCTGTTCAAAGGCGCTATTATTACCTACGCAGGAGTTTTGCTCAAGGGGAATATGTCCGCCCCTGTAATGTTTGCCTTTATGCAGTCCAAGTCAAGCCGGGGGCTTTCGGACTGGGAGAGCCGACAACGAGAGCGAAATGAGCGGAATAAAAGAGGGCTCGTTGTCCCGCTCCTGGTTGCTCCTGCCAGCGTTGACGCAATGAAACAAAAAAATGAAATGTGAAATGTAATCCCATCGGAGTGTCGCATCAATGGGCATGGGCTGGGGCGAGAGCGTAGTTAGTAGCAGTCTTCCGGAACATGAGTACTTTTTCAACTCCATCAGTGTAGTATAGTACCGCATATATATCACGGCTGCTAAACTATGACGGGCTGACTTACTGGCTGACTGTGAGTGGCTTACCGTGTCGGTGCGATGTAGAAGTGAGATGTAGTATTGTGAGGGACCCCAGAAAAGTGCATCTATATCCACGGCACATATATGTACTACATCTGGGTGTCCCCCGGGCGCCGTGGGGACGGTCATCTAGTTGTCGGATTGTCCTCACCACCGAACCCGAATAACCCGAAAGAGGAGAGCAAAAGAGTTTTTCACACCCGTAACGCCAAGATTGTTGAGAAGCCCGTGTTGAGAGAGTTGATGATGATGACAACTGTGGAGGAACAAACGCCCTTCCTAATCAAATCCGCCTGGGTCATTTCATTTATGACGTGCAGAGCGAAACGGGGACCTCAATTACCCTTTCCGTCCCTCACTCTTTGTCTCATTTTCGAATGTCCCACAGATATACATGCTCTTCCCGGTAGCAACATATATGCATCTACTATGTGTGAGTGATTCCCACAAAGTATACACAGTACATCAGTCCTCTCACTCACATTAAAGGCAGCCAGTGGGAGCCTTCAACATGGTAAATTATGATCCCCGCGTCCCCGTCTATTCCTTATGCTATATTATCTGTAGGGGTATAAACTAGCACTAGTATGGACCGTGTCATATGTGTGTGTGTGTGTTTATACTTTTCATGACCCTGTTAGCCTTATCAGCCCTCGAACCCTGATTGAATTTTATGCAGATGTGGAAGGTCAGTTTGGTCTTTCACTCTCACAGTTTCCCTAGTGTGCATCTGAAATAGATCGGGTTGAAAGTGTCTGATTCCCTCCTCATATATTCCTCGTTAACCTCTCGCATGCAGGGGCAGAGTCAAAATCAACTCGGCGGGATGGCTGTAATCTCCATGTTGAGCCAGCTATATGGCTGAGCAGCAGCACCTGCCCTTCCCCATCCCCAATGTTACGAGTGTGTGAGTGTGTCTGTGTGTGTGGCAGAGTAAGAACACATATGTATGTATTTATATGCTCTATACAAGTGCAAAAATATTTGCACAAGATCCCAAGCTAGCTATTAACAGGCTCATATCCCGTAGCAGTAGTAGTGGTGGTGGTAGTAGTGATGTAAAGCAAACTATAATAAAGTGTGTATGTTTTCCTCCCGCCTTTTGGAACATTGTCGAAGTTTTTAATGCGAGGAAAAATCATGTTGTCTTACTTGTGTAATTACACTCTCTTTACGGTATTCGGAAGACGGAGATGGGGTTTATGATATATTATGTGTGAAAACAGTCAGGTGTGTCCACGAGTAGGCGCACTATCTCACACACGGGCTTCAGGTTGAAGCCGTCGCCGTCGTCGTCGTGGCCTTCCACTGGCTCATCTCTCCGTCATCATCGTCCGCCTCGTCAGGAGCCGCCTCTTACAGATCCGGCGCAGAAGGAGAGAGAGAGAGAGCCGCTGCTGCTGTTGTTGTTAAAGGGGAACGGTGGGAATCGTCCAAGGTATTTTCCAGAGCTGGTTTGAGCGATAGACTTGAATTTTTACCTCATACACACTACCTTATAATTAACACAATGCTGTTGACGGACTTAATAATGAGGTTGAGCTCATCCAACTTTGCAACATGTGATCCATGATGAATAATAAGAATCCCGAGCAAATACAAGTTTCCCTCACCCCTCTCCGTTTTGCACGGGAAGGAGTAATTGACGGCAATTTCACTCTATTCCCCATCGTGCCTCTCTGACATAAGAGAACAGCGCTCCTTTGAGGGATGCTTTATAGTAAGGGACGCATGCAAATGACGCCATTGTATAGCGTGCAAAACAAGTGCAGTACTATGGAGGAAAGTTTGTTAACTACCCGGGCTGTTGTATTGAATATGTCTGTGTGCATAACATGAGCATGTTCGTGTCTGTGCCTGTGCTGATGGCTCGTCTGGTGGTAGTGGTCGTACAGGCCAATCCGGTCAGAGCCCTATGTGGACTGTGAATGGGAAACGTGCGGTGGGGATGTTTGGACCAATGAATGGTTTCAATTTTTTTTAATATATTTGAGAGCTAGATAGGTAGTGATTAAATCGTTAAGAGAGAATTACATAAATCAAAAGTGTAGTAGTAATATTTGGTGGGGGGAAGGGAGAAATGTAGTTATGATTGCAAAAATGAATTGGAAGCCATCATCAGGCTCGTTCTGATGAGAGCATGTAAAAGGTTCTCGGAGGAGGATGATATGATGATGCGCATGAGTGGGGTATTCATGGCAATAGCGTATGGACATGTATATGGAGTGTGATAGGAGTTGGTAGGAGTTACTCTATGAGTCAGCCCTACTATTACTATTACTACACTGTACCGAAGGAACTGACGAGTGGTTCTATGAGGGAAGTTAATGCACATTATTATGGGTATGGAGGAGGAGGTGGCTTCATCTCAGAGTGGCGTCAGCATCCTAGGAGACTCCACAGATGTGGTAAACATACGTATGTACTCCCATGATAAATGTGGGCTTGTATGGATATGTGTGTATGTTTGTGTCAATTTTGCCATTATGATTTGCTGCTGATTACTGGAATTGGTCCATTTATTATTTATAAATGCAATTATTACGAGGGGTTGAAATTTACTCGAATCTAGTCGGTCTTTAAATGTGGGAAAATTCAGTTTGAGCTGTGTGAGATAGTCAGTATTAGAGAGAGAGAGAGAGAATGAGAGGTTATGGCAGCAAAGGTCGTTACTTGATCACCATCACTCATTTACTTCACCACGAACCCCATAAAATATTATTGTTTTAATTAACTCTGGACAGTTTGGGTTAAATTTTATCATGGTTCATAGTCATTTCCCCCCAGCACTATCAGCCTCCACCGCTCATTAAAAGTGTCTGTAGTGCCCCAATGGTGTCCACCCACTCTCAGTTCTTAAGACATACTGAGCCGCAGCGGGGGTACACACACTCAACATGGACATACATAATCATGCTCACTTGGCCTGCAGTTGTTCCTCCCCAAGTACTTTCTAATCAACCAATAATTTCATAACTTGTAATTTAGTTAATTTGGCAAAAAGATTATTATTAGAACGCGGAAAGTGAGCGTCATGTCGATAGGGTGGGGTGAAGCGGAAATGGATGTGAAATTCAATAATTCGCCACAATATTACCATCATGTCTAACTACTCCAGTTACAGTTTGAACAGTTCTACAGGCATTAGTCACCCTCCTTCAAAGTTACCATTACCATATACGTCGGACTTTAACTGTGATAATATACTGTTCACATCAGATCCATCGCTCGCTGATTGACCCGTGGTGAACGTCGAGGAAAGGTTAAGATGAGTTGACGTTGTTGGTGGTGGGAGAGGAAAAGTTGTGGGGCATGAGGTATGAGGTGGTGATAATACACAGTCCTCATTTGATGATGATGCCATTCCACAAGAGCACAAGCCGTCACTGCCATTATGAGATTACGATTGTTGTTTTGTTATTATTATGATTATTATTATTATTACTGGTTGAAATTGATACGGCCGAGCTAGTTCACAATTCCTTTTGCTTGTACACACGATCCCTGCTGTGATTAATTTCTATGAGCTGAAAATAATAGGGGGTTCTGATTTGAAGTGAAATCTCTATTTTTTAAATCCCTTTCCTGATTACATTAAAAGGAATTACGGCCTTCCTTTTCTCCTCAATAAGATTCGCTAGCTCTACAGATTGCTTTTCATCCTGATTTTCCCTGCATTTCTGCAGTTCCGTCGTGGTTGATCCCTGGTGTGACAATGACGAGAGATGTGAACGGATGGTGTACATGTTACATGGTGTGTTTGTAATTATGTGTGCGAGCAGTGCATAGCTACACGGTGGCATATGTAACTTATGTGATCGTGTATGGTTTTGCGCTGCATCAGAAACACTGACTTTTCCACCTTTCATCTCAAATAATCCCAGATCAGATAAGGCCTCTCACCCTGGGTATGCATCTACGTATGGATTAGGTTGGACGAGGTGATATTATTATTATGATTATTACTATTGTTATTATTATGTGAAGGAATTAGCCCTCGTTGGTCCACTCAGCACCACATGCCGGTGCTACTCACTCATGTTGCCCACTCCCTCACTTATTCTCAGTCCGCTGTGACCACTTGGTTAAGCTGCAAATGCGGCATGAAATGACTTACCTCAGACCTCCTACTACTACTGCTACTACTACTACTCCTGCACTATTATGACTGTTACTACTGCTCCATCGACCAGAACATTCATTGATCTGAACCGAGTGCTCCTCTTTAACCAGCCACAACCACAGGAGGAAGCGCATTATGTAAGTGGTGTTGGCGTGCTGATGCTGGCGGTTGTGGGAACCCTGTGAAAACGTCCCTTCTTCGCCTCGCTCACTCACTCACCCACACACATTCTCATGCACAACAAATCACTCTCACTCGTCAATCACTTCTAAGTTAGCCAAAATACTCTTGTTTACAAGGTAAGCCACCGTCGAATCCCATTATACTGCAGCGGCACCTTGCCCTACATGTATAAAGTGTGCACTGGTGTGTATGTGTGCACTCAAGTAGATCAAAACAGTACACGTATAGCTGGACGCTTTTGTTCCTATTGTGGTCGTCGCTGTTGCTGCTGGTGGTAAAAAACGTGGCTGAACCTTTTGTAATGATTTGAAGCGGGTGGTTTTCTGTTGGTTCTGCGTAGTACAAAGGGAATTTGCGAGACAGAAATGGACTGAGAGGGAGATAAAGTCGTTTTCTCACATTCATAAGCGAGTGCGCACGGGGGTAAGATTGTGGAGCTCATATGGAGGTGGGGTGTGAAGGTAATGGGGGTCCCTTTCGAGATACCCCTTAATTTACAATATTGACTCCAATATATATTTGATATATTTTCAGGTAAAAAAAATTAGGGACATAGCAGTGCTCCTTCCCCGTTTGCATCATGATTGCATTGGATTATGATCATTCATGAATGAGCCATGTCTTGCTCCTCCGCGGGGTAACATTAGTAGTATGCGGAGGTATATGATTATTATTATTATGACTAATACTACTACAGTGATGATGAATATAGGTCGTGCTGCTCACAGGACCATTATTCGTGGTTGTTATTATAGATTTGACGACTATCGCACGATATATCTGCCAATAGTCAGGGTCGTGGCAATAGTGAGTAATTTAGAATACTATACTAGGTACACATACAAACTGATTTTTTTTATCCTAATTGATCACCTTAATTGTAAGGAATGACTCTGAACGATTTAAAATGGTTCAGAGTGAGTGTACACCTTTGCGCATGTGCCATTTCTTAAATGCATATTTTATTATCCCTTGTGGGTGAGACTTCAAATCCTGTCGGCTGTGGGGAAGAAGTGACGGGTAAAACTCGGTTGTGACGACGTTACGAGTGGACGCAAGTGTGTTTCTCTGTGGTTTGAAAGGGTATGAAATTAATTTACACACAGTGAGTGGAATCAGCCTCCTCCTCCTCCTGCTCACTCACTCACAAATTACATTCATGACTACCACACACACACACACACATGCACATACACACACATGCACATACACATACGTACATACATAGGAATGGTGAGTGGATCCAGCTCTTGTCGGAAGAAAAATATCAGGGAACTGACAAGCGGCTGGAGTGACATGGACGTGAGATGGATTGATAGTAGTTGGGAGCAGTTGTAGTTGTAGTTGCTATACATGCTGTTATAGTGTCATTACGTCGAGGCCATGGATACCGCTCAAACTGGGTTGACTGGGTCCAAGTTTCCATTTTATTCTATGGACTGGGCCGGTGGTGGACTGGGATGAATAGTACAGCGTAGTGGCCACAGTCATGGATGTACGGCCAGTGTCCTCATAGGCTGGGGACACTGTTGGTGGTGAGGGTAAAGGGTTTGAAAAACTAATTGACTCGATCTCTCAAATCGATTGTGCTCACCCTATTAGCCAAAGACAGAAAGGAGTCGTCCTCTCTTAACTTTTAATGATTGTTTGATGTTGCTCTTAAATTAGAGGCACGTATGTAGTTAAAGTGTTTGTGTGTGTGTGTGTGTGTGTGTGGGATGCATGGGTTGGACGGGTTGAGAATCTCCATTGAGCTACTTCCCCTTCCCTGTCGTTAGCAGTATAATGTGTGCGTCCGTCTGCATGTGCATGTGAATTTTTATGGCTGAAAAAAATCATGGACGACGGAATTAGTAATGTGTGCACCGGTTGTGCTGCATGTGTGTGAAGCCTTGTGAATTATATTAGTGGGAAATATTATGTTTGAGTGTGACTGATGATGAGAGTGGCCCTTATAGTTCTACCCATCCTGTCCATTAGGGCGGAATATGCGGGAGTTGGGAAGGGGGTGTTGGGGAGTTGTAACGGCCAAAAAGCCCCGTCTCAAAAAATCCTTTTACCCTAAATGGCGGCTTGTGAGACGTAATTAATAGTGTGGAATTGCTCGAACAGGTTAGGTTCTTCTGTAGTCGTTCGAAACTCTTATGACCCGCCATCCCTTAATACGAAAACACAATGTAGTAGTGCACTTCTATTAGCTCGTGGACTTTGCACACACTCACTCCATAAGGTTCAACAACTACTACTCCTTCCCATTTTCCCATTCCGCCGTCCCTCCCAGGACTGGCTGAATTATTCACGTGATTCAGAGTAGGAAATTAAATGGATTAACATCCAATTTGGACATGTCTGCGGAACATTACAGGTATAGTATGAGAATTACAAGAATCAGGGACGTTTGTGTGTGAATGCGTGTGTGTTATGTGGATGCGTGTAATGTGCAATAGTTGTTGGTGGTACTACTATTATTATTGTGTTTAAGCTCTGTATATGGGAACATGTTGGAATGAAGCTGTTAGCTGAATGAACGAACAGATGTCTAAATGGGACGTTTGGAGAGCATAATTTGTTTTGTCGCTCATTAAATGACTGTTTTCAAGTGAAGAAAACAGGCGGTCAGATAGGATCTTGACTTGTGTGTTCCACATATGTGCATGCATACGCACACAGAAACACACATACACATGCATACTCATAGGGACGTTAGTGGAAGTTTTATAATGTGGAGAGCCGGCGTCACAGGAACCCTTCGTGCCAGTGACATGGACACGGACTTGTGACCACGACAAGGAAAGTTAAAGCTACCATAATCATAATAATAATTCTTTATATGCGGAGAAGCAGGTAATGGTAGGATGTATCAGCCATTTGCCTCATCATCATCATCATCATTCTAAATCTCCACCACCACCGTAATCAACGTCTGTTGGTTAATTATGCCCACACTCTAGTTCATGTGTGGGACCTTGTTTGAGGCAGCAGCATGTATGATATGGGTGAATGAATCTACTATTACTCCAAGTAAAGTAGTAGGATTAATAATAACAGTTTATGATTGACTTCGTGTGTGTGGAGCATGTGCGGTTTGATTTGAGCTCAAATGTGTAGTCTGCTCAGGTCAGGTCCTGTGTACAGTACCAAGTACCATCACTTGCTGTTGAGGCCAAGTTTTGAGGGGAAAAAATAGGTGTGGAGAAAGACGTTGTCTCAACTGCATCATCACTGTATTAGCTTATGAATTAAAATGATGATGATGAATATGATGATATGCATACTCTGGCTGTAATAATTCCTCAGCATAGTGAAATCACGTACTTACTTGATGCAGTGTACAAGATCTCGGGCGCATGACTCATGAAAGTAAATACTATTTTGGGTAAGTACAATGGGTAAAATATGACTCCAATGGACATACATGTTTTGCTCATTCCAAACTGTTTGGATGGGAGTAAAGCTATGGTTCAGACGCCGTCATCATCATCATCATTATTATTGTACAGGAGTGAGGGCAAAGTTTGCACGGTCGTGGTCAATGCTACGCTACTACGCTACTTGTTCAGCCATGGTGGGATCGGCTGTTGAAATTTCACTGCTGCAATACATTATTAGTAGCACCTAATTATAGGCGTAATAAAGTGTCGAGTTCTGATGCGAGGAATTTATTTTATCCCCCCACCGACCAGCCAAAGTATATCCCCGGTCCGGTGTGTACGCCATGGGTGGAACTTTGGGGACCCCAGACCACCTTCGAGGTTGCCCGGCTGTAGCGGTAGAATGTGGGGGAAACATAAGGTGTTCAGGTCCCGGCTGGGCTCACACGTCTTCCCGTATGGCTCGCTCCACACTCCTGGCATATTATTGGGAGGAGGTGGGACGGGTGAAGAGGTTTTACACACTTCTGAGTACTGCTGTACAGAAGAGGTGGTTTGATGATGTGTTTGCGTGACCATTTTCGTCCTTACAGCCTTACAGTGGACCTTTCAAGTGATATTCATTAGTTGCTAATACACGCTACATGAAAACTTGATTATCACCATCTCTGTTGTTCACCACTCAGACGGGAGGGTCAGAACGAGCATATGTAGGCACTGCATATAATTATTATTAAAATATGTCCATGCATTCGGCACGTACACATACGCACAGACACATTTATGTAACATATATACACTTCTGACTTGGCCCTATGAGTTATGTAGGCATGAAAGGACGACGACGGCTGGAGGACTGGTCGGGCCGGGAGGCTAATCTCAACTCGAATCAGAACTTACAAATGACGCACATACTCACTGACAGGAATACACATGGTTCGCACACATTGATTTCCAACTTTGATTGCATTCCGAGTAGAACTCACACCTTCCCCAGTTCCATGTCACACACGTACACACAAACACTCACACTCACACAAGTACATATGTGCATACACACGCGTGTCCGCACAATAATCCATCTGTATACATAATATGGTGGGTATGGAAATGCACCCCTGACTTTGGCCTCATCCGGCCAAGTGTGACCCTTTGCACGGGTCATAATAATGTGTATAGTGCCATAATTTTTTGCCACAAAAGGAAGAAAGCCAGTCATATTTGCAATAAATCCAACCGAGAGGACAGTTGGTATATATCTGCGCAAGTGGGAAACTGCAGAATTTTGTCATGTTGTTTACGCCTCGCCAATTAATCATATGATGGGGGGAGGGCTAGAGCATGTGTGTGTGTGTGTGTGTGTCTGTGTGCGCACAGCGGTGGGCTGGAGGTGCCAACTCGGGTTTGAGCCATTATTATTATTATTATTAGACTGTGGAAGGGACGGGAGGATGGGACGGAGGACTTTGGGTTGGGAGATGATTATACTGTCACTGTTATTGCCATTATGAGGAGGGCTTGGTAGGGGAATATTTTGGGGAATACAATAATAATAGTAATAATATGACAATTTTAGTATCTTTCCGCCCTTATTCAACTGCGGGACTTCACGGGGTTGTTGTAAGTCTCGAATAGTGCCACCACCACTACCGCGTCTCGCTTCACTGACGTCCTCTCTCCCACCCTAACATGGGTCGGGGGACAAGCGGTTGTGAAATAAGTGGCCCCTGGCATGGCCTCAGTGCGGATGTGTAGATGAGGAATGGATGTTGTAGTTCCCGTGTTATTATTATATTGTTACTTCTACGAGTGTTATTGGCTTGATGTAGTTGTTTTCGGAAGGGCAGGCGGTGGGTTTGCAAAGGCTCTCACTTGTACTCACACTACTCATACGCACGCATTATAAACCAGGCAAATGATTTTGAAATAAAAGTGTGGGGCTCTTGTCCATTTCCCGTGTCACTTGCCCCCTCTTTCTCTCATTGCTCCAAGGATTTATGAATGAGGAGACGTTGAGTAGCGGAGTAGTGCGTGCGGCGGTCATTATTCATTCTATTTTGATGCCTCGTTCCTGTTCTCCTGTCTCTCTCAATAGTGTGGTTGTGGCTCGAAGTTGATTTTTTCCTCTGTCCGTTATTGCTGTTGGCCAGCGGCCCATTGTTGGTGTTACCGTCCAGCAGCCCGCGCTTTTTGAACCCTGCCCGCCCCATTACATATTCATATCCCTGCCATGCCCACAGACAGCAAGGTTTACATATTATAACTGGAAGCTCTAAAATGTGTGGAGCATGGTGATGATGGATGTTTGAAATGATCGGCTGGCGGACTGGAAAAGATAGAGCCTTCACTTGTCCCTTATCGATCTATTGAAGGCCTGTGAAGTATGCGGAGTATCCAGTATGAAACTCCCGAGCCCTGTTCTAACACTGTAATAATCATGCTGTGGAGCAATAATTTATGAGTTTGGGAAGATGATTTAATTTATCAGGAAGGGAAAGAAGAGTCGTAAAATAGTAAAAGCAAGCTCTGGGCTTGGTGATGTGGGGAGGGGGATTTATGGTGGATCTTAATTTTTTCAATCACATTTTCTCACTGAAACTGTCACTGTGTGGCCCATGAGTGGGAGAGATACGATTGGATTTAATTGGGGAGCGGATATGCCTTCGTACTTGTTCAGAAGAGTCACTGAGAGAGTGAGGAGTTGAATGTATTGAGAGGGAAAGGCTTTGATGACGTGACGACTAGACTGATTGACTTGAGAGTCTTGAGTAGTGCCCTTTGAACCCTCCTCATGTACTTGATTATTTCTTTGTCGCATTTCCAATGTAAATGTGTGTGTAATAACGTCGGTACCGGAACCACCCCTGTGACCCAGCCGGGCCCATATCATGATACCCACACCCTCTGCTGCCCTGTACACTACTGGAGGGCCAAGTCTCGAAACTGTATATATATATGAATTGGACGAGGGGGCCGGCATGGGGTGTACGGGTTGATAGTTCCTACCCATCCTCAGCGCACACAATATGCCCACAGCATGTTGGATGGAATAGTACACACTTTACATGAGCTCAGTACGAGCTATACTCATGCACGTAAATGCGAAACATGCAGTTTAATGCAACAACGTTGCACAAGCTCATGGATTCTCACAGTGCTGCATAAATTATATACGCGGTGGATGTTAGCTAGTAAAAATCTGAAGGATTTGCGTCCTTTTAATATCAGCGTTTCGGTAATAATTACAGGAAAATTGGGGTAACAGTAGCTGTGGCTGCCTTACAAGTGAGTGAATGGAAGTGGACGGGATGGAGAGGAGAATAAGCGCTTGTTTCTCACTGGCCTCCTCATTCCTGCATGTATGAATGTGTGTGGTGGCTAATCAGCGTGGATGTTGGAGTGACGAAAGTACGTCCTCTGATTCCTGACTAGGTCCTTTGTTGTTGAAATCCGTATGAAATAATGCAGTGTTTTCGGACAGTTAGAAACTCCAATCCACACGAATGAACATGCACACAAGACGTACAGAAGCACATATCCACTTCCCCCTCCGCGCGAGGTTAAAAGCTGTGAAATAAAAATAGATTGAGATAAAGTCTCTCTCTCGCTCTCTTTTTTTCTCTCTCCCTTCTCGCTCTCTCACTGCCTGACTGCCAATAAAACGGCCGTGTGGCACTCTGTTCCATGTAGGAAGCCAATCGGGGTGGAACTCTGCTCGTGAGCAAGTGTTAGTAAGGGCTGAGACACTGTAATGAATTTGGTATTTACTGCACATACGTCCGAATTAATGTATTTAGTCTCCCGCTCCTTATCATCATCCCCCCTTACATTCATTCATGCTAATGATTCCGTTCTTCCGGCTCGTATAGGGAAGTAGTCGGTACTGGTTACTGGTTGGGGATGTATGCGGGGTTGCTCGGGGGTGCATTCCTGTACTGAGGAGTTGATATGGTTTTTTCAATTCAGTATGAACTTGTCATATGAACTGGTGATGTGGTGAGGGAAGTCAGTCAAGGTTTTCGGGTGACAGACGGGCCAAGATGTAATGAGAGGGTAAAGGAGCGGGAAGGAGGAGGTTCATTAGTCATAAAAGTAAATGGCGGGCAATGCCGCCGATATAGACTCGTATGTTCACCGTGGTACATACGGGCTGACTCCTTGACAAATAGGATGTTTACGGCTCATACCTGCCTCAGGCCTGCGGGCCTGAACCATATAGTGTTGAACCAGTCAGACCATCATCTGGCATACTCTCACAGTCAGTCAGTCTGGCTGACTCAGTGAGCAGTGGAGTCAGAGCGGGTGTAGAAATCTGATTTTCAGTTTTGGCAACGCCTGTCTCGCTAACTACCCCCTTGTTGTCATATGAGGTTCCAGGCGTATGCAGTAGTGGTAGCAGCGGTGGTGGCAATAGTAGTAGTGGTATTGTAGCACCAGGAGCGGATAGAATCCAGAAGACCCCACATATTATCCTCATTCACTCCATTCATTGCAATTAGTTCCGTACAAATTCCCATTCTCCTGTCAGACTCTCATGTTCGCAGCGGAGAAAACAATCTCAAAGGATGCTCTCCTACAGGTCTGGTTGTAGTAAACTTAATAAGGAGATGACTTGCAGGCACTGTTGTTCCTCTTCATGATGCTGCTGCTGTTGTTGGCGTCGTCGTCGTCTTCGTCGTCGTTGTTGTTGTTGTTCTTCCTCTGAGTGCTCTTCTATGTAATGTGCCGAGGTGTTTGGCATAGTTTTGTGAGTTGTGAACAAATTGTTGTGCGGGAAGTTGTGATTGGAGAGCTAGGTTACATACGTTGTGTGAGGAGGAAATGGCTCATAATATTTATGCTTCCGAATTCTGTCCTCCTCCTTTTTCTACGTCTATACTCTCAAGGGCTCGTCCAGTTTTCCCTTCGCAGCCCTCTCGTACTTGTTTGACGAGGAAGGAGGCGGGCGGGGGGTAGGGTGCTGCAATGTAGTCGTGGCTCACCATGCCCATATATGATAGTGGCGGGGATGGGGGAGATACATGTGTAGATTGTAAAATTATTATTACCTGTTGTTATAATTGCCCCACTTTTGCTTCTTCTTCCTCTTCGGTTTCTTATGCTTTGGAACGTGCAAAGAAGAAATTGCAAGATTTTTCCCTCCATTAATTTCCTTGGAGCATCCGGCTCCGCTCATCTTTTTGCCCCCGAGCGGCTCTACATGCTATGCCCCTATGTGGCAAGTGACAGTGGGAACGGGATTTTTGCCACTTGGAAACTGGCGTTAGAAGGCAGTATAGTTGTTCTTTTGTGCGGAGTACATAGTATACACATGTATTTATATGTACCTTGTGCCGCTGGACTGGATCTGGCCGTATTATTATTAGCTTGCGCCGTGAGTATTAGGATATGTAGTAGTAAGGCTTCATTGTGGGTGTAAGTATACAAACGGCTGCAGCGTATACTTCTTCAAGGGGGAAGTTCCGCTTCTCTGATACGAGTAAGACACAGGCGTACATCTCCGTTTGTTTCATTGCCACGTTACACGTGCAAGTTCCAATTGAATGTGTGCGTACATGAAGTGTACTTAAATATGAGTTTGTGGGTGTGTGCATGTATGGTGCGTGTATTTGTGTATGTCTATATACATGTGTGTGTGTGTGTGTAATATGTACTTGCCTGTGGTTACCACACTGTGTTATTTGAGACTCGGCTGTTATAAGAACGCGAGTGAGGCTAATAATGTCGGGTATAGTGGTGTGGGGTGGCATGATTCGTCCCGTCTCTACTGCCGTGTGGGGGCTAGCTAAGGAAGAGAGAGAAATAATTATTGCGGATTCCAATGAATTCCAAGCGTAGTTTCGTGCTCACATTACACTTCTTCTCCCGAGAAGACCCACCACCAAGTTCGGTTAACCCTGTTCCTCCAGCGGCCCAGGGATCCCGTCAGTTCACCTCACTCCCGACGAGCAGCACTACGCTTTGACTCAGTCAGTCTGAGTGGAACTGACGAGTTAAGTTGTGAAAAAAGGGAGGAAGGGGAAACTATGGAGTGAGAGGGGGAAAAGGAGCTTGTCTGCGGGAAAAATGAGATGTGTTTGTGTGTGTGTGTGCGTGTGTGTCAGTATATACTTGTATGTGTGTCTGTACGGGTGTGTGAAGGGAGGATGTGCACATACTAATCATAATTGTAGTGGTATGCATGTATGCGTATGCATATGCATAATCCGAGCTTGTAATCCTCTGCCGTGTACGCACTCGGTTCCTCATCTCCGGGATGAGGGAATGGGTTGCTCATATGTGAGTCAAAAGGTGTAAATATCAAGAAATCCGAATAACTACCCTCGTTCCGTTTCCCTGCACGGAGGAGGAGGGCAAGTTTTGATAATTTTGAAAAGGGATTATCCGCCGTATTCAAACAAATGGAAGGGAGCTGATGAAAGAACATGTACAATAAGGTTATATGTAGTTACTTTCCAATGCAGTCTTATACGAGGATGCAGAGCATAATTACCCACAATTGGAAGATACACATCAGTTAGTGGTGGTGGTAGTTTCTTCCCTCCTGTTATATCCACTCGAGTTATTCCCCTGTAACGAGGGAGACATCCTCCGCGCTGGTAATTTTTGACAGTTACTATATGTACTTCTGCGGAACTGAGCTTGCTTGAATGTTGAGTGCGAGGATTCCTTGACTCCACTGGAGGAAGGAGAGCAAGCAACTGTCATTTCTTCATGCCTACAGTGTACCTCCGATCAAGCGCTGTCAAAATTAGTTATTCTTTAGACTACTGAAAAGACAACAAGAGATTTGGTACTTGGCTCTGCTCCTCTTGATTTAAAGCTTGTGGCGGCAAGAAGGTCTGGGCCCGGAGGAAGTCTTGGGAGCAAACTTGTGTGAGTTTGATACATAAAAAAGCTCGGCCTTCCTCTGGCTTACATGGCACTTGGAAAAACTTTCTCGTTCACACCTCCGGCTCAACTGGTCCTCATGTGAACTCCATGCTGTCATGTGCTAACACAATCCCAATGTTTTTATCCCACTCCAGCTGAAATAATTATTGCGATGGTGGTGCAACTGATGATCTCATGGATGATAGCATTGAGAAGTCCTGGACGGACAACTTTGTTTTATTTTTGCCACAATTAGAGTATGAGTTGAGTTGGAAAGCATTATTATATGATATGGATTTAGTTGGTGAGAGAACAGGGCTGTTAATGAGAGCAACTACGAGGATGTGTAATAATGTGACTGGCCAAATGACCATGGGATGATGATGATACTGTTCTTCATCATGTAATAATCTCTTCCCGCATTGGGTAAGAGATGCAGGATGGCAGAGATTAGAGTGACTTTGCTGGAAAAGTTCATGTGTGTATCTTTTTGTTGCATCCACTACCAACTTCTTGTATATCCATGAAATTAGACGTGTGAAATCATTAAATGAGATGTATATTTACTAGGCTAGAGAGAAAGAGAGAGAGAGAGAGAGAGAGAGCCGGAGTTCAAAGGTCGTAGGAAAAATAGGAGGAAAGATGCCACGGAATGCTTAGTAAAGTGAGAACTATTGATTTTAATAATGAGTTCATGTGGGGAGGAAAAACTGAAGGATTAAAAGCTGAAAAAGTTAAAACCCATAAAATGATGAGCTTTAACTGCTAAGAATTTACCTTCACTGTGGCAAAAAAACAGACTGAAATATATCATTTTAGAAACACGCTGTAAAACTTGACCATTGCTGTTCTGTCGGTCAAGTTCTTGTTCATACTCTGGTGATGATGTGTGAGTTCATGTACTACGCAGCCGGATCTCACATCTGAGAAATTGGGAGCTTGAACATGCAATTATCCTGGAATAAATTGGTGCAGTAAATAATAATAAAAGCTTAAGAGATTCACACCGATGGAAACTTCCGCATCAGGCGCCTGTCAGACACCATTATGTACACATACAGTGTACATACCTTTAGTCCCACTCTGATCAACAGGTCCGCGCACCCCCCACCCCCTCCCTATATCTTCACTATTCCATACATGTGAGGTGAAGGTTACCATCATCCACACTGCAACACTTGAACCATTCCTTATACTATGAAAGTTGATGCTGTTGTAATGTGTTGTACACGGCTACTACTTAAATGCCATCGTGGGGTTCGCATGAACACTTTGCCGACTCTTCGCCTTGTTTGTATTGACATCATACGAGGTGAAGATACACTTCCGCAGCTACAAACCATTCATTACCCATTACCACTGTTTTTCATGACGCGGAGAAGGTTACGACAAGGTAACTTGGGATGTCTGTGCGTGTGTGTGTCGTAATGTGGGACCATGTCAGTCCAGCCACTGCTGGTTGGTGAGAAGGAACAAATAACAAATTGAGTGCATGTGGAACAGTTGTGAGAAATTAGTGAGGCTGAGTTGTGCGCTGTGTGTGTGTGTGTGTGTGTGTGTGTGTGTGTGTGTGTGTGTGTGTGTGGAATGAGCGGACTTTTAGCCTTCCATACTGAGCATCTCAATGTGTGCTGCTTGCCGTTTTGTGTGATTGTGTGTGTGTGTGTGTGTGGAATGAGCGGACTTTTAGCCTTCCATACTGAGCATCTCAATGTGTGCTGCTTGCCATTTTGTGTGAGAGGAAGAGCCAGACTTGCCCCTTCCATCTCTCCTATTTGATCCCAAGGGAGCTCTTGATCAAATGGACTGGAGCACCAAATGATCCTGTCAGTGTCCACCACTATTTTTCCAACCTCACCAAAGGAGGCGGAAGCTGAGAGTTTTAAGAGGACACAGGCATAGACGCACGCATTCACTAACAAATCCACATAAATCTCTTTAATGTTCTCTCCTGCATTTCGCAATCCGCAAAACAAGTGATAACAACCGGCCATAGAACATGTTGATATGATATGAATAATAAATGGTGTGAACATCTCAAACTGTGGGAGAGAGAGGGAGAGAGAGATTTGCAGAGTGGGAAATAGAAAAAAAAATACTTTGCTCAAGGAAAGGCCGCCGCTATGAGATTATATCCTTATACTCGGTTACAGCCATTCCGGTGCGGAAGAGTGTGTAAGTCCCTGTACTATATGCCTATAGTACATGATTCTGAAGAGAACCAAAAGGGCTGGAGGGAAGAGTGAATGAGGAGTTGCGCAAATGAGTGACAGGTCATTTATTTGAGGATCAATGTGGCGGAACTGGCCGGTGCCGCCATGGTAATCGAATCTAACCCAGTGAGGGGCACGAGAGGATACGCATATACTGGGAGACACTGTGAGAGAGTAACGAGCGACAACAATAACTAACAGCGTGCTGGATGTCCATATGGTGGGTCCTCCCGTTTCTCAGTCAGTGTCGCTCTCCCACTCTCTCCCTCCCCTCACTAATTCACGAGTCGTGCTCAAGTGAGCACACACACACACACACACACATGCACGCACACATGCCACACATACACACACATACACGCCCACGTACACACAATGACTAAATGAACGTATCCCCACACATCATCAGCACCATCATGATCATTAATGTGCACACATTCTTCGCTTCAGTGCCACTTGATAGTAATGATAGTTGTTCCGACCGTCATCCCTCCATACCGTACTCGTTCCAGCTTAAGCATAGGGGTGAAGAGCACCTGTAGTCCTGCAATAATGATGATTATTGGTAGTAGTGGTAGTCAGAGTTGAGGATACTGAGGCTGCACAGGCAATGCTGTGAAGTATTACTGGGAGCAGCCTGTACCATGGATTATTAGCATTGACTTGGTTTTCTCCGTAATCATCGTCCGACGCCCCAATAGTCTTCGCTTCATGCCAGTGGCGGCGGCGGACAGTAGGTACATTTCTTCCCGGTCCCTGGATTGAATAGAATAATTATGAACGCTGTAGTTTGTCAAGTGCAATTTCTTGGAGTACGTTGTGTGTGCAGCTCGCCCTTGAAAACTTTATCATGCGAATACTATAGTTCGGATCGGATAAGCTATTGCAATGACAGGGATGGCAAAAATGGATATATTTCTATAATGCCGGAGGGCGAGCTTACAGGATGTAACAGTCAGTTGTACGGCCGGCATGGTTTTCCTTGTACAATAAGCTAGTTAACGTTGTCAGGTGACTCTTGTTGGGCGCTATACATGTTGAAGAATGAATTTGAAGATTTTTGAATGAGCAGACAAAACGAGTGGTAGCGGGGATGGGGAGAGAGATAGAGTACTTGTCTCTTTAGATGGTACATCCACAGTCATATTCTTACGACAGTAGTAGTAGTAGTAGTATAGTCCTCCCTTGATGTTGAATGAACCAGTGGTGAAGTTCTGATTAGGTCTCCCACTGAATTACATGTGCTCATCGGTGGAACTTGACTGGTTTGATGGAAGAGAAAATAATGCTGTCTCATCTTGTAACAATTTACCTTGTCAAATTAGCTCCTTCACTATTATTCCATGTGTCGGATATTGTAGCGGGCGCACACATGCACTCACACATACGCACTCACTTAAGCAATACTATGCATTATCCATTGTAAGAGGGAGTGAAGGGGCTTATCATTGTGATCACCACCACCACCACCACCCCGACTAGTAGTGGAAGCTGTAGCTAGTAGAGAAGGTAAAGGAGGACTATAGAGAGGTGTTATGTATGTATTATTACATGGCTCCAAGCACTTATGCCCCGTCTCACGAGCAACCCAATAATGGTTGCTGAAGGTGTGCGTACATATAAGAAAGATGGGTGGTTGTGTGTGTATGTGAGGAGCCGCAGAGATACAAAGGCCGGGGTTGGCTGGAAGGTGTGTATTCAATCAACTGCAAATGAACTGTACAAACTGACTCGTAATAGTTTAATTTAATTTAGCAATAACAATGTAAGCGTGACGGAGTCTGTGTGTGGCTCTTTTATTTGTCCGCCTATTTGAGTTCATGAAAAGGTTGGGTCTGTCATAGATTTTTATTTTTACAGCAACTTTTCCTCGTGAGTTCCACCACCACCACCACCACTGC
>WJFA01000242.1:0-49224 GCA_009870155.1 Pseudobourletiella spinata | reverse complement strand
GGGCAAGATAGGCAGGCGCATTTGTGAACATTGCCGGTTTTTATGTGTCGGTATGTTTGATGTGCTGTTTAATTGAGTTCGTAGTTGGAGCGTGGGCGTCAAGCGGAAACGGGTAAACATTTGTAAACCCTAAACCGTCTACGTACTGCACGTCATACACAAGTAAAGCGGCAGGTTGCAGAAGTACCGTGCCCTTGCCTGCCTTTTAGATGTTTTGATTGACGGAATGCGAAGATTGTGTCAACATATACATTACAATGTTATTACTTTGTCGCAGTTTTATATTTTCAAATGTCGAACTTCGTGGTCATTTTTATTTTTCAAATTCTCAGGTTTGAGAAATGAAAAATAATTCCGGTTATAACTTGAAAGTTGAGAATTGAAAATTAAAGTTTTAAGATCTCTACATGAATGGCAATGGAGGAATGAAAATATTTTCCATTTATCAATTGTATTTTTCAATTCGCAAATTATTTTTCAAAGCACTGCGTGGAATTCCCGAACATCAGCAAATTCTTACTTCTGTTGCTTCAAACTTCTGTGGACTGCGCTCTATTGCATTTGTCTTGAGTCTTCATAGTATTAACGAGAGACTGAGATATGACACTAGGATGCGCGCTCTGTCAAGTGAAATTATGACCAGCTCCCTTGGAATTTCTTTTGTCCATAGGACAAGAGATGGCACTCGCAGCGAGAAAGCTAAAGTTCGATGAATTTGGCCTCCATGGTTCCCCCATCGCAAGTTCCGGAGCCTGAACTCGTAGCTCATAATAGCAAAACAATGTTCCAGGTATCAATCCCTATGCTTTTCTTATCCTTTAAATTTCATGTTCCGCTTGCAGGCACCAATTCCTTTCGAATTATGCATAAATTATTACCAAAGTTTGGAATTGGCATTGGTACATAGCGCAATCACCATTCATGTTAGTAAAGGCAGGACGAACCCAACGAGTGACGTAAGTGTCGACATTGCAGCTGGAAAACCCGATTCTGTTCTTGTGGTTTTCCTTGTCTCATGAATAGATGAACGGCATCACGCAGACCATTCCAAGTTATAGGTGGTGCGGGTATGGGTGGTCCTTGTGACCGACAAAGTTATCCATAGCGGAATCCAGAGTTATGCATGTTAATAATTACGGAGCTAATAGAAACTTCTTATCGCAGTTGATAGTATAGATTCAGCAGAGTATCGCTATTTTGGGTGGCTCAGAAATAATATGTACTTATTATGAAGTACATCCAGTGCGTTATTTGAACTCTGGATTTCATTCGTCGGAACAATTGAGTGATGGGAAAGCATTTAGTCCCTAGTACTCCGGGGAATTTCTTCGGAGACGGATCAAGCGAGACACTCTTTACAGCCATAATGTATTTAGTCTAAAGAAAGAGAACATGATTGAATTTACTTGTTTCTGATTTACTTGACGCGGGAGGCCAATAAGGACCTAAAGGTTCATTCTTCCACTCACCTGTTTATCCCCACCAATGGGCCATTTGGACAGCGGGAAACATGAAATTCTCATGTCTTGTCATAGTGCTTTGTCGTGCCCCATTAAGAATTATTAATGACTAGTTAAATAGGTTCTAGCCCGCAATATTGCGTGCAGAATCGCATCCAGCCCAGCTATCCGATCCTATTATGCCACGTTTAGCAGTGGGTTGAGGGGGTTACGTTCTTACAAGCGGTGTTCCGTGCCTCCAAGGTGTGAGGCTCGAGAGAGGTAACGAGCTGACACCCGTGTTATTCTTCTGTGACAGACGGGTTTCCTTCCACTTGGATTGGTTTCTATAGATACGCTTAAAATAAAGTTAGAAGGGCGTGTGCGATCAGCCATTTTTCGAAGGTGTTCAGCTGGAATGACCCCACATTATTATATGCGCATAATACTTCCTGTCATGATGTTTCTGTAGACAACCCCCCAGTGTTCCAACAAAAGCTAATCTGTCTTTGCTCAACAATACAGTTCAAACCTAATACTTGATCAGCATTCTGTACTTTATCCCGTATCCTTTTACCCGTTTTTAACTCTCCCCGCAGCAGAAGTCAAGCCATTCGTTCCGGTGTCATGAAAATTTGTGGGACAAAGGACCCGGTGTCAAAAACTAATGCTCAGTACGAAAATCGGAATTTGGAGCTTACAATATTTATAATCAAGAGCACCATCACGGTTCCATCCAATTCCTTTCAAAATTTACAGCGTGGAAAACTTAATGAAACCGAAGCAAAGTGCTGTACCCCCACCCTTTATTACTACTACGAACTCCAAAGGCGTGAGCATGCGATCTTCGCTCAAACATCAATATCATCACGCACACACCAATGTAGTTACTTGCAGCTGACAGGGCTGGCTGAAGCAACTACGTCATGACAACAACTATTGGAATAGAAACAACGGCTGGCCATAAACTGCATAGCAATATCTCTCCGAGAACCATACTATTTACAGAGAAGCATAATAGATTCGACGACTGGGAAGAAGTTTTGCAAAATGATAACTTTTTTGATCCATGTACGTGCACAATGTAAATGGTTTGAACATGAGTGGGACATTCAATAGATTACCGCAGGGAACAACTACAGCACCGAGCTGTGCCTGTACCCTCGTCATATACAAGCTGAACAATCGCCCTCATGGTACATGTTAGAGGGTGCAAAAAACCAGAACTAAGAGTGAGTTTGTACAGTATTGTCGCTTCTTATCCAGGTGTTTGAGTTTTGTATTGTGGATGTGTGAACCTATGTGAGCGCGCGTTGAGGTATAAGTGCTGGTTCCAGTTGAATGCTACGCTGAGGGAGAGAGAGCCTATGCCAGAATTAAGCACAACCAATAATACTGTAGTGACGTTCGTGGCAAATACTAAACAGAACCTTTTTTCCCATTTTAATCTGAAAAGCTACAGCATGAGAATAAAGGGATTTGGCCAGACGGACAATGATGAGAATGAGCACTAAAGGCAGGGTAAATAGTTTTAACATGTCAAACCGGAGGTAAGCCCTAAACAGCAACAGCGCAAATATTCTAATCCCTCTGGTTCCCGTATTCTGTACAGATATTTTATTCACACAAATACGTCCTCAGTTTCCATGCTCTTTCGTACAATCGCATCAGTGCTTGAGTTGCATCACACTAGTAGGGACTGTAAAAGGGGATTTCGAATCCCGAAATTTCAAAGTTGCGACTGTGAAAAAAAGCATGATTACAGCTATTCCCATCTTTGCGATGTACTAGCATCTACTATCATTTGTGGCTCTTATCAGATCTTATAGATAATGCTCTATGGGCCAGAAAACCATGCATACAGCACGCAATATCCGCGTACCATACCAGGAAAACCTACTTCACTTGGGGTTTTTATACTTTACCACCATCCGAGATGAGGGTAGGCATATAAGATTTACTGACTTTACGGCGTCAAGGTGTCTGGAACTTGTTCTGAGTGTACGGAGCAATAAAGCCTAAGATTTGGGAATTTCGGCAGGAGAATAGGGAGAAAAAGGAGAGCAGTAATATGGGAGAGTTTTGCCGTCACGCTGAAAGTATAATGGTAACATTTCACCTAGGGTTAGAGAAGCGAAAAGGTCGTCCTCAGCTAAAATACAAGAGTATTATTTTCACAGGCACTTCCCAAGCAAATCAGAAAATAGGGAGGATTTCTATTGTTCCCTGAAGGACTTACATATTCCATTGTATCATTTTCTATTTCTTATAGCTGCTCATGCTCCTACACTGGTTGGAATGCTACTAATACTAATACTGCAACAGCACAGCCATCAGCCGGGCCATGTGCAATATGGGCTCGACTACGGTGTGAGGGATATCTCATTGACTGCTGCATACGAGCTTGTATCTACGTGTGGATGTGCAGCCGGCAGAGGGTAGAACGGGCTCCCAAGAAAACGGACCGCGAGTCAAAGAACCGCTGGAGGGATTGCAGAGTCAGATGTGACAAATGAGGTTGAGGTAATCAGATTATGACTGTTGGGAAAGCGAGTGCAAACAAGGAGGGCTTAGTGCCACACACGATTTCTATAGGAGCACACCTGACTGTTCACATCACTGTCACCTTAATCCTATCCATAACTATATGGGAAGGGAGTGCTAACATTGGCCAATCGAATCGGATGTAGCATGGATTCAAAAGATCATCTGCGTACAAGATTTGAATGTCCCTCAAAATTTCCCTTCATGAAGAGAATGAGGTAGACACCGTAATCCTAGCATATCCACAAACGGTCGGATCCTTCAGGGATACATGTTCAAACGCTTATACCCTGAGCTAGTAGCAGTGATAGCATTAGTGGTAGTGAAAACAAATTCGCTTTGCACTAGCCCTATATGTCATATTTAACTTCTTGCGGAGCAGTAGTCGTGGGCCGCTAGAGAGCTGCTTCAAGCCTCTGGACTCGTGAGGATACTGGGCGTCCTTTCTTCATTCCTTTGACGGAATCAAGGAGAAGCAACAACAAGGCGGGGACCCACTGCCACTCAATTTCACTTCATCGTCTACAAGATCTGGACATTTGTAATGCCCTCAAATAGCACGCATACATATTTTGTACATATTTAATGAAGGGGAATAAGAACACGTCTTCCATGCATTCGTACTTCAGGACCCCTGGGAGGAAATGCGTTAAATGCCATCACACTCTGTTCCTTTTTATTTGGGGTGACGTTAAAAAGGCTGCTGCTTGTAAAATACACCCTGTCCTCCTCAGCTTACTGGACATCTTACTCTCAGTCACCGGAGGCTCACGAGCACACATCCAACCTCAAAATAACTATGTGAGCGAAAGGGGCGATCTTTTGAAATATGCCCTTACATGGTTCAGACAGGTACAAAACCTAGTAAATGTGTATAAAAAGATTTTACTTTTCATATCTATTTGCTAACATGCATCATGTGTCAGTTTTTCATTCAAATCATAATGGCTTTACTCGGGCGTGTGATGTTATACACTATATTTCGGAGCTCCCCAGTTAGTTAAACGGGTGTGCCACAATAGAAGTAGGTGCACTTGCCCTCACCCGTACAGTTGCAAAATAGAGGAAGTCGGAACATAAATACCGCGTAGGACCGAACATGTCGTTGCGATGTCTTGAACTGTAATTCTTAATGGTCATATAACTGAGAGCGGATAGACGAGAAATTGCATGAATGTTGAATGTTCGTTTTCCCTAGAACACACAAAATAATGAATGAGCCCATAAGTGTATTCTCACGCACAAGCAGGATTGAAAGAGGTGGAACACACTGAGAGTGAGGATATTTGAACTATCCCCGACATTTCGTGTAGAGGTATACACACAATTCATAGAGCGGAGAGTTTAGTCGAAGCAGGAGCGTACCATTAGTTCCGTTAATACATCCAAGTTTCTGCGCAAATTTATGAAGGCTTTAATTTCAGTCATTCATCGGCCCGTCGTAAACGTGTATTAATGGTATGTTGACTTCATGGTTTTATCAACGATGCTTTACAATGCGCCTTCATAATCCATGGTGTGTATGATGCTCTGCCTTTCTCTCCCTCTCTCAAACTGGAGGCGAACAGGAGGCAATTGAACACAGCCGTTGCGAGTCTATAAAAAGTTTGAAATTGCAAATTGGAAACTAATGCCAGGGGTTCATTCATTTTTGAACTGCCAGTAAAAATCACTAGAGTAAAATACTGTAATATATGTTACGACGTATGCAGACACACACGTGGTAGTCACACATTCCCCTCTTTTCCTCCGTTGTCGGCTATTCAAGGCTTTACAATGCTCATGTAAGCGTACGCACTCTCAAACGAGCTTCCACACACAAAAACAAACAGTCAGAGAGTCGTTTCAAGTTCCGACTATGCACAAGTGGTGTGGTTTAGCTTCATATGCAAACTAAGAAATTTACAAGTGAGAGAATGACTATGAATCAGTTCTATTCTATTCCGACACCAGACCAGCACCACAACTACCATCACCTTGATGAGGGAGCATCCTAAGAATAAAATATTCACGTGTATACAGTACGTACCATTATTACGCCCTGTCATCACGTTTAACGCCAAAGGGCCCGAGCCCCACTCTGGCTTCCTCCTATGGAAATTGCATAAAAATGCAATAGAACGGCAGAGTTTACATTTTTATGGGAAACCGATGGAAATATCATGGGCCGCTAGAATCCAGGTAACGGCGTTGTTTTTGGCACTTTGCTAAGGAAATAGCTCGAGACGCCGTCAATTCGTTTAAAAATGATGTCATGATTCGGACCATATCACCCAACATGGATGAAGATACACCGTTCCGTTCATCCCTATTTGCCAAATCGGTCTGCGTGAAGCGGTTCGTTGAACTACAGTATACATGGAAATATTCCTACTCGCCCTTTTGGATTTTCCAGCTAATGATGGGTTACTACTTCTCCACAAGTATTTCAAACTCCTTCAACCATGGGTGCAAGGGCTCATTTAATGTGCTGATGATTGTAATTGGACGGGCAGAACATTATCTTACGGAGGTATTCAGAGTAAAATTATATAAATCGTCAAGGGATCTTTCATTTACAGCATCATCCTCATCCGAGGAGTCTATTTAGAGAGAATCAAGATATATCTGTCTGCTTCATCAAATAACTTAGTTCCTTTCTTTCCGGGCAACCGTGACTAACAACATTAGAATTGGAGGCAGGGATGCATTGAACAAGGCAAGTTCATTGCCAATAGATTTTAGGAAGAATACATATGCTATTACTATGATGACGTTTACTACTACAAGTCAGCCTGAACGTGGCAGGTACCCACTGTACACACACACACGCGTACACCCATGCTCTTGTAGTACTGTTCATTCATTCATTCATTCATTCACGCTCACGGAAATTTTCTTAAGATGCATTGGGAACTCGGCCACTACCGTTCTCATCCCTAAATATATTTCTTTGAGCATGAACATTTCTATTGGTACAATTATTTAAGGCTCAAAGTAACTCTATTCACCAAAGGTCATGTGGTTGACTCTCATTTACTCGAGAGCTAACTATGGAGGTGTAGCGGACACTATCGTTAATAAACCTATGAAGCGCCTGGCTGTCTGGCAGGGTTCTATTATGCCCAGGACAATGACTGTGACCCATCTTTGTCAAACTATGTATCCATTTTGTATATGACTGCTGTGTGAGAGTAGCAGAACGTGAAGTGAATGCTGCCTGCCACATAAATACTGCACGTACTGTGTGCATGTGGGTATGGTGAGGGGACCGTGAAAATAAGACGTGGAGAATGAAAAGAGGAGGAAATTTATCATATGAATTGTATTGCCTCGGTATTTAGGAGGTATTTTCCCAAATATTGACACGGAAAATGCCGAGGTGTGAGGTCAGGGGTTTTGATGAGCACATTGTGGACCGGACATAATAGATTTGTTTGGTGGCAGAGGGACTCCGTCGTCCTGCCTCCCTTCCCACTAACTCCATATACCACCGTGGAAGGAAACACACAGAGACCACAACAGTATCCGTCCACACACAGAGCTTGTGTGTCTCTGAGAGATGGAAGGGACAGGAAAAATTGTAGGTAAAGGTAGAAATTTCACAGATCTCTCATACAATGACCATCAATGGCTAGGGAATTTGAGAAAGTCACATATCTTGAGCTAAATAGGCAGTCCTATGGACTTGCCCGAATGGATAAAGTCGTTTTCTGGTGGGCTGTGGAACAGAAACGCAGCAGGAAACTTCCGAGAGGGACGGCCGTGAGAATTGACAGCCACGTGGTTCTTCACGTCCATTCAGTTGCTCATTTTCTGCACTCACTCATTCGATCATTCATTCCAATACTATCCTATCCTATACTTTCTCGTTTAGTTAACCATATACATACTGTATTAATGTCAATCGTGTATATACTACACACCATTAGTTCCGCATAGTCATACACACATCCCCCTACATGTGTTCAAATGGACCATTCATGTTTATCTCGGTGACTCTTTTTATGTTGGAAATCCATAGGATATTCCCTATACAACACGTCGTTTACAGATATAGTACGCAGCTCAGAGTACATACACATGAGCCCATGATAATCCGTCAAGAGACGTAGATAGTGAAGTGAGTAACAGTAGTAGACGATGGGATACTTACACCGTAGTACTAGTATCAGGAGTTGTGTTACGATTTCGTTAAAATGTTCACCCCGGGTCCATATGTGTTCAAAATGAGTGGACTCGTGAACAATATCACCGGTAGCAATCTATTCGGTAGCTGACCGAGAGTCCAGCCGAGCCACTTGAACGACATTTACGTTATCAATCTTGTTTTCCCATTTTTCACCCTCTATTCTCTGTTTTGTCACAGAGCCTTTTACTCCCAGCTCATGGAGGCAGGAAGACCTGACAAAATCAAAGTGAAGAGAGACGTACACACGCTCATGTACATGTATGCGGACGGAATGACGGAATAATACGGAGACAGCAGTCAGCTTAGCGTAACAGTGTAACTGACAGATTTTCCTTTAATACTGACATAATCCAATAAGAATTTATTGTCTGAAAACCAACATTTTTCCGTCTCCCACCTCCACACAGCCACAGCTGAAACATTCAAGAAAGACTATTCCTTCAGTCATTTGTTTATAATACCAGTCAGTCTGATTAGGTGGAGTAGGAGTAAGTGGTAAATAAGATTACGATACTGGTGGTCAGGTATAGGACCCAAGCCGAGTGTGCAGGATAACGGCAACATTGGTGGTGGCATAGTACAATTGTTGGAGAGGGCTCGTTGTTGGAGGAATTACCATTATTTCTACACAGGAGCATCTTTGTTCGAAGAGGGCTTTATGTTTCGTTCACTTCCTATGGTTGCCGACTCACTAGTGTATAGAGAGCTTAAATACCATTCACCCACACACATACACTGACACTTTTTACCTCTATACCTTTTCAAGTGCTAATTGTGATCCCTGACACATTCCGGTCAGTCCCTGTAGTAAATATATGTGTGCTCTGTTCCACGGTTATATATTCTGCACAAATTTTCTCAAGTATTTCCTTCCTGGCTTTGTCATATTTTATTAAGGTTTATCCGCTCTCAGGTGTTTTCAGTTTGTCAGACAATGTGTCTGAGTTTAGTTCTTCAAGTTTCTCAACTTGTTGGTTTAACCGCCATGAGCTTAAGTGTTATTATTGGCTGGAGTCCTACTACAAGCGTGCAAAAGATTTCAGCTGAAAAGGAGCAAGAGAGAGGCAGAGAGAGAGAGAGCTGTGTAAAATCCGGCGCAGCTGCATGGCTTGTTGGCGTGTAAACCGTTGCGCCATCATAATGGTGTCGTAGCCATTAATAGTTCGGTGGCCTGAATAATATATGACAAAGACTCGATAATATAATTATGATGATACAGTGCCGCATTCAGTTGGAGCGAATGCCAATGCATAGGAAAAAACAATGAGGAGAGGTCAGGGTTCGCCGACATGCGCAGACGTAGAAGGGAAAGAAAATACATTAGCATAGAGCGCCTTACTCCTCTAGCTAAACTCCTCTTTTTCGACTTCTCTTGTAGCCCCTTTCGGTGGTTATTTTACAGGGAAACAACATATTTCAGGCTGTCACGGTCACAAAGTCTTCTACCGTCGCCTTCAATGTCGTTTTCCTCTCTTGGGGTCGTTGTGGAGGAGATAATTAGGGTGGTTTTACATGGGAGGATGGTGCACTGAATCCAATTCGCTCAGTGCAGCCGCTACCGTAATGAGTTTTTGATTACATTCCTCATTCCAGGGGAAGAGCTGCCAAATAAGGGCACGTCACGTGATGGCGTCACCAAGTCACTTTTGTTATACTAGTTTGTCAATTGCAGCAGAACAGTTTTGTAACTCTCTTTTATAGCAATTGCTACTGATGTCACGACCCCGCACAACCTGACTTAACATTTTCGTACAAAAACAGTCGAATTGGATGGATGGACTATACATTTTCGCGTTCCCAGCCTTCCATCTAGCTGAATTATACAGGGTATGACACACCATTTTTAGGAGAATGGTGGGTGTGGATGGCACCAAAGCTGACTTTTAAAACACAGACATATTAATTACTTATGACGTTGATTATGCTCCTGAGTGAGTGCAATCCCGGACCACAAGGGCTTAACCTAGTCATTTTATCTATCAAGATCGTGATTAAATCAGAAGAGAAGTGTAAACTTAGTTTATACAATCATCGACGTTCACAGATTGCAACATCTTTATAGCTAAAAGCAAAGTCACGTCACACTTACTGTTCAGCACGTACGGGTAATTTAATTTATGCAGGCAAGGGACAAATGATAATGGGACAACAAGCTTAACTTTTAACGAAAGCTCCCTTTCAAATTAATTTTTCGTAAAATTTGTCTTTTCGCATCGCAGGTTATCCTTGGAATTGACAATGATGAGAGATGAGATACGCCGACGCGAAACTGTAAAATAAAGATTGGCAGTTTATTTTACTGGATTCAGTATTTTGCGACTCAAAAGACTGTCCAGTTTAGTTTAAGGTCACGTTTCTAATTCCCCCCCTCGATAATTTTACTTCTTCATGATAAGTTAGATCTGAAGTTGTTGCCTGCCTAACTTATACTCTCAATTTTCATTTTAACTAGGATATGTTATTGTCGACATGCCTCTTCGTGTGCCTCTCTCGGAGACAGCTAATTCGTTTTTGGCAAGCTACACCTTTACGATGTGGTAGTACATGAATGTATACTAGAGACATTTAAGCATTAGACAAGTAATTTCTCTTTATCAGCTATCGGCAGGGAGGTTAGCGACAGCGCGATCAGAAGGGCATGCATGGAAGAGACTAAGACAACAAATATGTTAATGCATTCAGAGGGACTCATCCCACATTATTTTATTACTATGTTCGTTGGGAGAGGACAGTTAAAAAACTTTAGTCATCCTTGTTCGCATCACCGAGTTTGGCTTGTCAAATTATATATTCTTCGAAGGTGGAAAAGGAATGTGCAGTAGATGGGGATGAAGATGTCAGAAATCTTCTTGTTGACGAGAGATATTGTGGTCATTAACGAGCCGAATATCAATAGTGCGGAGAATCGACCTTATAATGAAACTAAAGATTAGGACTTACTAAAGACTAGGGAACTTTCGGAACCGCGCTCATCTAAAAAGAATTACAATTGTACCCTTCAAGTATTACTTTGGACTTTCGGATTCTATTCTAAATGAATCGCGTTTTCAGGTATTAGATTGCATTTTGGAATGTAATTTATGCAATCTTAGTTTTTTTTATTTTACAGAATTTTTCCATCTTCAAAAATATGATGTTCGCTTACAATAAAATGCAGTCAATCTGTAACATGAGTCGCAATACCGGCGAACTATGATTTAATCGGAACACTGCATCAGTCTAATTGAGTAATAGTATTGGAGTAAGTTGGTTTTGAAGGAGGAAACGGATTTTCCGAACTGGCAATTTGTTTTTATAAAATATCTACTGACTAACTGACTTACATTTCACCGCAGTGTGTGCAGTTCTTTTCGACGTGCAACTTTCAAAAGCAAAATCAACCAGATGAATATTTAAATTGGAGAAAAAAGTATATTTTTATGTGAACTCTCACCTCCAGGATTGATTACCCCGAAAGTTAGCTAGGTGTATTTAACTTGGGAGGTACAAAGGGAGGAGGATTTATGCTATTATTATTTATCTAGGTTACTTACACGAGATTCGTGATGTTTTATTCTGTAGCAATTTAACTACATGTGCTTGTCTGCAGTTTGCTCGAAATTGTTCTTGTCGTGGTAGCGTGTGAGATCGTCTCTTGGCGGAGCTCATAAATGATGCATTATTCGAGAGCAGTGTATGTATGAAATGGCTCACATTACCAGAGGGTCATATAGGATGTTTTCGCCTTCTCTCAGATCTGCGTGGAGTGGATCATTAAATGTATTATCTCCATGTACGTGCCACGCCATTCGATAGTTAGCGCCACCACAATAGTTCCGCCGTCCTTCATAATATAAGGCAGGGCAGAGAGCCAGTTTATACTTCGAGGAGTATCAGAGTGCTCGGAGCATCATAAAATAATTTTATTCATTCTTCAACTTGATTGCATGTATCAATAAATATTCCTATCAGCTGTTGACATTTTTCTAACTTGAGCTGAGCTTTGTATATGCGTTGAGGTCTTGGGGAATTTTATCTAGCTAGAATGTCCATATACGAGTTGTAGGATCTCTCCATGTTTGAGGTTGTAATGCCAATGCTGCCTATTATGTATGACTATTCCACGACACCTGAGCAATACCAGACTTATTTACTGGTGTAAAAACAAGATTCCTACTCAAAACTTCCACAGCACTCCATGCCAGTTTCCTTGAAAATCCAAACGTGCACGGAGATTGGGAATTTGAAAAATTGTGCGTTCCGGATAACCTGCACAACTAGTAAAACTGGCTCCGGCCTCGACAGCCTACTCCACCGTTTCATGCCCCAGTCTTCTGCCGTACCCAAACACTTGTACAGCATATGCAGTGGGTGGTGCGCGTTGTATTTTTTCGAAATGAAAATCAATAATTTTTCGCTTGAAAAATAATGGGCTCGTCCGTACACGTAAAATAACACTCAACACCGGTCATTGAGAAGATGAGATGGATTTATTCTTCTATTGAAGAGCGTGTGTTCCCCTATTACTGAACTCTGAGGCTGCAACGTGGCAGAGTTAAAAGTAGGAGAAAAACATCTGAATTCCACTTAAACTTGGTTGTCAACAGCCACGCCTTATGGCACGGTCAAGGGTTTTTCAACAACGCGCCCTGCCACATTATGTATAAAGTGTACGTGATGGATCCGATCCAGCTGCTGATTGAATGATTGGGAATAATAAGCATTGACACATCCGCCCATCAGACTCCGGCTCAATTTACAACCCTTTTAGTAGATCGAGAGATCGACGAACGGGCTGTTATAAACGGAGAAATCGACGTGTAATAGCATTTTCTTCAATTTAGAGTATGTGTGTGCGTATGTGCGTCTGAATAAATATGGCTCTCACAAGTTGCCGGGTACTTTGTGTGGAACCATCAATTAGGAAGGGCTGGCTCAGGCACTCAATCAGCTCAATCCCATAAGAGGTCGACCTGTGGGATTGTCTTTAACACACAAGATATATAAGGCCGTCTATATGTTCCACAATAATAATAATGGAATGGCTGGCGAAATACAGAGAATAGGTCTATGTTTTAGTAATAGCTCTAACCCTGTCATTTGTTGCTGCTTCGGTGATGTGTTGAAAAGTGGTTTGTATCCTCTGGTCGAAATTCTACCATCAAACATGAACCGCATGACAAAAAATAATTTATCGTCTCAAGATCGGGAACGCACTTGACAGTGACCGTGTCCGGAGCTGTCATTTAATCACATCGAATACTTGATTCGGCCCGTAAATCAATTTAGTCTTGTTTTACTCCAACCCCTCTACCCTATCCAACCCCTCTCCTCCCGGATTCTCATTGTCAAGCCGGAGGAAATTCACTACCACTACGTGCGCGGGTTGAACAAAATCCTAATTTTGCCCTCCTCGGATAGATTCGTTTCTTTTCAAGCCCTCGTCGCTGCCATCGTTATTGTCTTCGGCGGTCAAAGAGTATACCCAAACATTCGTTTATTCCAAATAGCTTGAAGAAAACTACTTAAATATGCAAAATCGGACTACTTATTAGTCATTCCTCTCGTCAACGTATATGTTTATCCACTTTTAATATTTTCTCGCGGCTTCCTGCATCTAAATCATGCTTCGTGAATAATACACATCCAAACCGCTCTCCTTGCCAGCGTCTTCCACACCGAACAATCACTATAAGCTCATCACATGCTAAGATGAATGTGACCTGGAGGCTCTGATGTATTTGTGCACACACAACATTCTTATCTACCTATGGACATGCTCACAACCACAACCCTGCTGCCGCACTGGCAGCATACCACTACGGATGATGATGACGGTAGTTACAGCGGTGTTAGTGATGATGACGTTACGTCGGACGCGGTGTGGACGATGCGTCGGAACGTTGACTGTCATGAAGCTGTGCGTAAACTCCAGGGCGAAGCCAGCTCTCGTTTCAGAAAATCAGGTTATGCTTAAACTTGGGGTACGTGCATGTCAAACAGCATTTAAAGAGTTAGAAGTTGACTTCATTATGGGGGCATTAGGAGGACGATGAGGCTACAAACTTGTAACTGGAAACCCTTTCAGAATTATATATCTTACTAACTGGTGGAAAGGAAAGCCTCCCACTTCAACTACTACTACCATCACCAACACCAACACTACCTTTTTCCCTTTCTCTCACTCTCTCTTAATCTCCTTCAAAAGATTATATTCGGGAACTAAAATTATCAAATCTTTACCTCATAAAGAGAAACATTTCCGTGGGAGCTTTTAACTGAGAAGGGAATGAAAGGTAGGCTGGCGGTAGATAAGTAACTTTGACTGACTGACGAGTACGTATTTAGTCTGAGACGAAGGGGAAATAAAGCTGCGTAATAATGTGGTATTTAACTTTACGGTGAGTAGAAATTAAAAGCATGACAATTTCAGTCCCGCACCCCCAAATCCTTCAGCGCCCAAGACCCTCAGCTTTCACGAGCTCATTTAGGTTTAAAAAGAGCTGGAGACATGAAATGTATACGTATGTACCCATTCGGGAGAGCTGGTGCACATTCTCCATGAATTTAAGTGAACAACAGGGCGTTCCCTGTCTATTTATTGCTACGCCAGCTATTTACATCGCATTATACGGGCATTACGCGCACTCAGAGAAGAACCACCGGTTGAAGGAGATGGAACTGTAGCGCAGTGAATATAATATACATTGTGTGAGAGGAAATGATACCGGGTACGACCATCTCATTGAGGATAAGACTTACTCAGGCAGCAGTCAGGTTTCATCAACGTGAAGTAAGGATACAAGAAAGAGACGGAGAGAGAGAGGAAACAGGCTGGTAGGCCATATAATAGTTTGTCGAAAAATAGTTGAGAATTATATCGGCTGTTGTTGTAGTCGGTGGCGGCAGCAATGCTGGTGCTGGTGGTGCTACACAGAGGAGGGGGAACCTTCTATTACCGCCGTTCCGAATTCGAGCATTATAACATATGTACCTGGTCCTCCGTAGCAGTACATCTTATAATAATTCGTATTGTTTACGACTCCTTATGCCTCGTCGTTACACACGTATAGTTGTGTAAATTGTGAGTAATTTTATAGTATTCGTGCAACTACGGCTTTTCCCCGTTTGAAATTAATTGAGCCAAAAAACCTGTTAGGCATTTATATAGGCGCAATCGAGGGAACTGCTGGGAAAACAGGACGACGTGGCGGCCATTACCTCTCTCTCTCTCCCGCACTGTTCTACGTTTCTGTGGCTATGTTCGCAAAAGTCGATAGCAGTTGAAAACCATGTAGTATGTATTATAGCCATAGAGGTAACATGCGGAACATGGTTTTACTAAGGTGGAAAATTGAGCTGAGTGCTTTTGAGGAAAATTTCGTCTAAATTGCGTACACTCCACTCCAACAGAGCTGCTCATTACGATTCCCCAAACCTTTGTACATAATTGAATGCGTACTTATACATATACACACATATAAGGATATATAATAGAAATACATAAGAACCTCCGTCACAGTCACCACCGCTGCGAGAACTATACACAGCTACTCTCATTACAGCAAAGTCTACGTCAGTACCATTACAATCATATGCATGTGATGAGTATGCGATATAGAACTAATACATGCAGAATATAGAGCAGAATGTTCCTCCTCATCTTCGTCATTATCACAAGGAGTATCAGTAGCACGGCCATATACGCCTAGGGAGAGACGAGAGACTCCCTGTCCAAAAGATTTATGGCAAGTTTGCCTTGTCCGGGACAAGTGTTATACAATTATTTTCCACTCCAACCTCAGTCAGTCAGTACAGTCGCGAAAAATAATTTATATGAAAATGACGGGGGTAAATGCAAGTAGAATATTGTAGTTTATTATGAAGACCAAGGAGGGAGAGCGCATGGAACATAGTGGAAGCGAAGACGGATCCGAAGGATAGGAAGCGAAGGAAAGATAGAATGAAAAAAGAGAGCTAAATGTTACATTGTTTTTAACGCAGACTTGAAGGCATTAGCATTTTCATTGGCATAAACATGAGAGTTAGGAGGGAAGGAGAGCGTTTGTAACCACGCCGCCATAAAATGTCGAGGAGAGAAGAAGCATGTTGATGATAGTTGACCACCCAAATGACCCTAGTCATTTAACACTTGAACATAAACAGTAATGGTCCAATTCTATGTGAGTTACTTACATGGTTATTAGCACTCACTCATATGCATACTAATCTGTCCCATTACTATGGGGTCCTATGTGCAGACGGTCTATGTACAAAATCCCTCTATTTCATTTCCACATTCAGGAGGAGGAGGAGGAGGAAGAGAAGGTGTGATATATCAGGAAGTATGCACATCCACAGGGTGGACAGCGTTTCTCTATGTATGTACAGCGGACACACGACGTAACCATATCGCGGCTTCAGTAAAAGTTTTTACTCAGTGACGACTATGATGATGGAGATGATGATGATAGGTACGTTAGCTATAATGGAAATATACAACCCTTCACAAAATGTTCTTATCCTTTTTTCTCAAAATATTCCATTACGAATTCACTGGACCATCTCAGTCCATGAGTCGTATAGAAGGCAAAAGGGGTTGAACGCATCTCCAGTCACAAAATCACTAATATAACGTTATGTCCGTACATCTAATAAGCAGCCGTAAGTGAACAACCTACAAGTGACTTTCCAGCTTTGGCTCCCACATAGATAGTCAATTTCCCATTAGTAGTCGTGGGCTTGCATGGATGCATACGTTATGTGCGTAAAGATACAGCATTTGAATACGAATGGGTTCGGGCCCGGATCACGGGTCAACCTGGTTAATTCCGTTTGTGTGTGTGTGTCGAGGAAGGTAGTTCAATAGAGGGATTCAGGACTTATTTAATAAGACAGCAAGTAAAGGGTGAAATGTATTTATAAATCTTACATCCTCGCCCCGAGATCCATTACCTTAATGTCCACTTAAATTGGAACTATCTTGGGTCTGTACGGGTAGCAAGAGTATTAGTTCCCCTTGCTTTACAGCACTTTTAGTTTACCGTGCGTAATGCGGTGTTGTATATGTTCTGTGTTTGAAGATGAAATGGTCCTACCTCAGCTGAGATGAGTGCTTCCCATTTTGCCCCGCACGGACTCATTATTTACGGCCGTGTAATTTTCATAAAGATGGAATACATCGTAGAACACGGTCCTCCTGGAGTGAAATGCAATATCTTAACACATATGAACCCGAACGGTCTCTGTGAACCACAACATTATATACGACTACTATTACCACCAGCACCAAACTACATCCATCCACCACAACAACTTCTCCTCGTCTTGTGTCTCCTCGGCAAATGAGCATCATCAAGCTGCTTGTTTTAGTACCTTTGAACATGAATGCCTAATATTTACGTTGTTATTTCTCTCTTTGAGTGCGCCTCTCGGGTGGGAAGACAATTTTCCATTATTTATGCTGACATTTAATTTTTAATTTCGCAGTCCCCAGCCCATTCGAAGATTGCGCACATGGACAGCCGCCGTAGAAATTTATGGGAATAAGATGCACAAACGTGTAAATTATTAATGCCGCATAATGTCCTTTCTTCATACGTACACACGTCTGCTTCTTTCTCTCCCTATCAGTTCACTATTGCATATGGAAGGAGGGGGTGGAAGACAGCAGAGTCATAGGCTTGAGCTTCTCTCAATATACTATCTACTGTATTAATCTTTACTGCTCATGTACGCACTCTACGTCCGTACGTCAGACAGAGAGCACTTCCACCGCGGAACTAAGGAAACAAGGACAACAGCAACTACTACTATTACTGCAGGATAGCAGTCGTGAGCCGTTCGCTTCCTAGTCTAAATCCAGTTGAGATGGAAAAGTAACCGTGAAAAATTGGAGGAGAACCGAGTCGTGAATACGAAATCTACTATGGATACGGAGGAGGCTTCTGTAGTACAACTACTACCGCCAATACTACCACCACTTCCTCACATTACGACTACTAAGGTACAATTGGCCGCCGCCCTTGTTATGATAAAGGAGACCCCAGAGCTATCAATAAAATTCAAAGACTCCAAATCCCGCAGTCTCCCGTCCCACTATAAATAAAAGTAATGGTTGGTGCCAATAATAGGCGGTAAATTATTTCCCTATGGCTTACGCTCCAACTATCACGCATTAAACTCAGGAACGTCTGGCCCGGCGTATAAAAGGGGATTGCCAAAAAGGGTTGATTGGAGTCACACCAGGTCTCTCTGTCTCTAACTCACACTGAGCCTGTCCACAGTTTATAATTCTAACTGTAGACTATATGCTATGAGCCAGCACTTCATTTCGGCCGACGACTATTCTCCGTTGCGTCCACGCATGTATGAAATAGGTAGTAATGGTATGTAACGAGTGGGACGGGGAGTAAAAATAGGTAAAATTCATAATTTCCCAGTGCGTTCGGGAAACTTCTCACTTTTAGCAGGGCAGCCAGTCTGGAAGTAAATTTAGTAAAAACAGGTATGTGTAAATGTAGTTTATGAGCCCATAAAGAGGTAACTTTGGAAGGATAATGGAGTAGTTTAAAAGTTTGTGTTTAGAGCAATGGTTTGTATTTCTCCACCCCCTATTAGGAAATGATTGAACAGACCAATTAACGTCCTAAGAATGTCTTGACATTTGACTCCATGAGGCGCCTGATTGTCCCACCTAGAGAAACTTGACTCTTTACAGGTATAGTGTCACCAGGAACGGCGCCACACACTTGAGCCCTGTTTTACCCCAAATCACACAATCTATACACACGCACATACATACATCCCAACGCATGGCGAGCAGACCACTCTCTCACATCTACATTAAGCTCTCTCCCTATCCGTCTCTCTTTCTCTCTCTCTCTCTCATTCTGAACGTCCCTGTCTCTATCCCTATCTCAAATGCCTCGCCCCGCAGCCTGCTGCATATTTTCTTCCTAGAGAGACCACATACCCAGAGGGACTTTCTAAAAGTTCAAACAGTCCACCGATCCGAAAACCGGATTATAGTACAAGTACATACACCCCCAGACTTAAAAACCAGACAATGATCACACAATCGATTTCATTAGGCGCCATTATGTCAACCCTGTGCCGCGTCAAACTGAGACAAAAGCCGGACTTGACCATGTTATACAACCCCGACCTCCGCCTCCTCCATCCTCGTCATCCACCTCTCAAATCACTCAGTCCGTTCGTCACAAGTGTTGGCCGTAGCAATGGCAGTAATAGCAATAGTAGTAGTGGTAGTAGCACTAGCAGTAGAGGTCCTCGAGGCCATTAAGTAACTCACAGCATACTGGTAGTGACTCCATGGAGAGGTATAGGCTTGAGCCCACGTCGGAGTGGAACATGAAGCCAAAAGGTGTATCTATATACATGTGTGTATACAGTATATTGACACTGGATAAATTCCATCCCAACGGACTGGACGCATTAGAAAATCTGGACCTGGACTAACGCATCCAAATTACACGACAAACACGATCATTATGCATGCTTCATTGCAATATTTCTATCTCTACTGGCCCAGTCCGGTCCTATCAAATTTATCCCGTCTATTGGTCCTCACATTTAGTATCTAATTTACCCTTGTCGAATAATACGATACATCCAACCTTGTATTTTGTTACACAATGCTACGTTCTGTTCGACAGTCATGAACCGGGTTTCATCCAACCAATGGACACACCAACCTATAACAGCTGGCTGTTGCTCCGCCAATTTACCGCAGCAACCACATTTCCACGCAACTGATCAACGACGGCTCATTATAATTATAATCATTAAGGTTATTACTTTACTACGAGCATTAAGCCCCTTGGTGCTACGCTATATCAGGTTCTCAGATCTAAATTCAAATTTTTTAATACACTGCCCTGTCCAATGACCGCTAACAAGAGTGACGGTTGACGGTGGCAAGTTCACTGAAGAAAAAGGAGAAAACTACTCCGATGACTCGGTAAGGGAAGGGGGTCGGTCGGACAAATAAAAAATGCTATAGTACATGGGATACTGAACGTCTTTCTCAGATTTTTACCTCACCTTACTAGCTGCAGTTGTGGGAATTCCCTCCAACCTGTGCAGTAATTCACGTATACCCTGTTACTGCAACATAGGAGCTTTTTAAGTAAAACGATCAATTTCCGTTCACTTATGGACAAGACCTTTGATCTGAAAATTTGAATTTCAACATTGGTGTGTGTTAGGGGATAATGGAAACGAGCATGATATTGAGAGTAGAGATTCCAAATAGTTAGAATCGTTCATGAGCATGCACCCTACCATCTGCACTCTCATTTTTACCAACGTATAAAGACAGAGATGACGAGAGAAACTAAAAGGGAGGCCTGCCCAGCTTAGTGTATGTGGATAGAAATGCTGTGAAAATGTTCCATGTACGTGCGTAAGGTAGTTGATAGTGCTGTTTTATTGGACAACGGATTAGCAGCGTGATTTTTATATGTGACACATACGATGTTGAGTTTATTAAGTGTGAGAATAAAAAGTTCTGTCTGCGTGGTTATGATAGCGCTCTAATTATACCCCTGTCAAACGAACAAGTTGGTCTGCTTGTGACGATCAAGAGATATACAGGGTGTATAACGTCGCGTCTGTCGTCATGCTACAAATGTTTTACACGGGACGACAAGGACTTAAAAATGGGAAACGTAAAAATATTTTAATGTAGTAAATAGTCTTCGTTCTTGAATGCATAAAAGCTCAAATGAGCGTCGACGGAGAGTGAGTGTGAGGGACTGGGTGAGTGTACATGTGTGTGTATGAGAGAGAATAAACTTGTATTTCTTTGAATTTGGTCTGTTCGTGAGAACAAAAGAGAGTAACATCGACGGAATGCACACTACAGCATGTATACAAACACGTACGACGTTGACGACGCATTAAGCACCCACAACATGTCCTGAGGAGACAGCGTACACAGTCACTTTTACTAAATGTGTGACGAGGACTATAGGGGGGACATCCTTTCTGATTGTCTCATGTATTCAGCACATATGACACATCAGCAAAGCAAGCTGTGGACCAGCATTTAGTAAACCAGTGGTACTGAAAGCTACATGAAGTAGTTGTGGTAGTACTAGTAGTTTTACTAGTAGTATTACCAGTGGAAGTAGTCGTCATCGTAGCATGGTAATCCTATACGGATAGTGTGGACGTGTTAAAAATAACATGCAACATGTATCCTGTGTGCGGGGCATGATGCAGAACTAATGTTCTTGCATCACAAATTCAAAAAAGAGCAACAAATACGAATAATTTGGCCTCAGTTTCAACCGTTCAGTCAGCCAGTGAGACTTGCGCGAGCCATAGGACACTATAGGTAGCACTTTACATACGAAAGCATTATGAGCGCACTAACACTGTGAGAATAATTCCTGAAATGAACATGCATGAGCAATCCCAGTTCGGTGATCCAAGGGGAGGAGGAGGAGGTGGGGGACAAGATGAAATACAAGTTTTCCCATGGCATTACATGTGTGTGTACTTACGCTTGAACCATTGGGAGTTGCGTATTACTATATGAGCGTGAGCTCATGGAAGAGAATGTTATCAGTAGCAAGATTCATCTGAGCGGAGGCCGTCGGATCATAATTTTCGTAGATAGATAAGGCACCCATTAGCCAGAATATACACACACCTAGTGCATAGGATAGGATCCTGGCCAAAAACCTGGATGTTGTACTGGAACGAACTTAGGTGAATGCACATACATGTCCTCCTACGTCCACGTCAGCGAGGAAGGTCTTGCTGACTGTGGCACATTCGTGTTGGTGTTACACAGTAAGGATAGTAATTAGGTGTCTGTAATAGAATGCATGGTTAGTGACAAGAGAGTTCGAATGACATGCGAGGAACTTTACAGTTTAAGTTCCACACTCTGTGTCACTTTTGCCACTCTTACAGGATACACACCATCTCGTATGTCATCATTAGGCTCGTACCCATATGTTTTTTACATAGCAAGAGAGCATGGGCTTCGGCTTGGGGTCCGAGCCGTGTTCATACACCCATATACCTCACGAACACCCACACACGGAGATACACGAGTAGAGTCGTCAGTTTGGCGACACTGATCTTCAAGTCTAACATCCTCTCACATATGTTACTCGGTTGAAGGAGCGGACATTGAAGACGACAACGGCGGCGGCCGACGAATTACTCAGAACATTCTTAAATAAAGGATTTATCCTGGCTTTTAGTACTCTACTTACAGAGGGAGGAGTCACAAAAATTCCTTCTAATTTGCCCCGACAATTTGCACATGCCGACGGATTCAGTGGGTTGAGTTGATTGGCCCCCGAATGTTGTTCGAGTTGCACTACTGGCTTGCCTATTTGGAACGTGCAAGAAACATGCCGCTGGCGGTAGATGTTCAGCTCAGTACACACACATGTGCATAGTTCTGACTTGCCAGGAAGTACAGGGAAAATTAGGGACTATTAGGCCTTGAGTAGGTACACACAAGGTGCAATGTGGCACGTATGTCAAGTTATTCCAATTGTCATCGACTTTTTTGTGCGTGAGACCAGGGAGAGTGGATACAGTTATGATAGTGCCACTGTGCCCTTATCCCTGATCATTGGTGGTACAGATAGCTAATAAACGGGACACAGATGGCGACGAGTGAGCTCATACCTTGTACATATACTATTGCTGATTATCTCAAACGAGTTGGCTCAAACTTGTTCCCTACCATCCCGGGTTGGTTAATGATGCGCCATGTTTATACTTCTACGGCAAGGACATGATGTGAAGACTGCAATGTTGAGCCCTAATAATCACCCTGATCAAGTTATTATTATTGCTCGAATCAATGTCGTAGGTCCAACCCCATGAAGACGTGGAGTCACTATTGTGAACAATCCGCTCCTATACTGAACCGGTGAGAATGGAAACCTCTTTTTATCTCAACTATTTCATTCATAAGAACACTTATGACCCGGCATAATTTGGACTCCGAGTTTCCTGAGGTGAGCATAAATGACTTTTCCCAAGGTGACTCAATGTCATGTTTGTCATGAAGAGAAACTGCACTGTAAGTTGTGAACCACTGCAGAAACATATTGGAGGATATAGATTGACATAAAATGTTAGGAGGGGAATAAATGGAAATAAAAACGGTTGAGGATTCTTTCCTTCTCTCTCGCCTTGCGTTGTGTGTGCGGGTGTGTAATAGATATGAATGGATGTGGAAAGTAACAAGGGATATTCAAGTTGGTGGGGTTGATGTTCAAGTCATATGGCATGTAGGACATACACACGGTTTGGAGGGAAAGGGCAAGTCGCAGTTGAGTTTTTCCAGCTGTGAGGAAGCTGAGCCGACGTTGTCACCCGGGACTTTAGGTTTCCGGTGTCCGCTCTGGCGCCTGCGAGTGATTTATTAATCCTCCTTTACTCATTTCATCCCTCAGTGGCCAAACCTTATCCCTACATCAACAAGTCTCACAATCTATCTGCCGTCCACTTAGCTCCTCTCACTACATGCTCACTCTCCTTCGCGAGGGACGACAACACATGCACTCAGAGAGAGGAGGAAAGGAAGATATAGTCGGATTAGGTGCGTCCAACAAATTCCCTTCGCACAGTCCATCAGTATGTGGGTGCGTATGAATGGATATGTGCCTACCTCTGAGTTTCTCCCTGTACAACGACACAGACATAACACAAGAAATAACTTTGTCCGGGTTCAGAAATCAACTCCATCAGTTAGAACAAGTGACAACGAAGCTCATAAACAATGCCGTAGTTATGAGATACTCATTGAAATAAGTTTACTCAAAACAAATTAAGACCAACTTTTCAGAGCGTGATTCATTACCGTAGAAACGGTAGTGTACTCTTGGCCTCTTCAAAACACCAATTCATCTTCACCATGGCTGACGCCGCCGCCACGACCATCATCTTTTCTTCTATCACTTCTCCATAATGCACTTTCCGCTGATTTGTCCCATAAATGTTCGACATAAAAATGTACTACTTGGTGGTATGACGGTGAAGACCCCGGGAATATTCATCTAATCTGATCTCACAGTAGTACACAGTTCCTCCCGATGGTTCTTGAAACAAGGACTTATTCTTCCTTTTTGACAACATTGTACAGATTCCGAGGGGAAATTTAATCCTAGTAGTAGTAGCTGGTCCCGGCTCTATACATACAAGTTCGAGCAGGACGCTCATATAACACGCTCATGTAACACGGATCTTGTTGAAATTTAAATCATGGTTACAATAATAATAATAAGCATGACAACTTCCTCCCTGACGTTGTGAGGTAATGGATCATGTTTCTTTGAGCCCGTTCGGCAAGTGCGATATGAACAACTTCCGCCACGATGATATAAGTGATGACGAGATTTTGCGTAATTTCACATGTTTAGAACCAGTCACATTTTCCAGAACATGAGTGAGAGGATCCAATGGAAGCGAGGGAGCCAGACATTTTCTAACTCGGCCTTACTTCCATATTTCCGCTCGTCGGTCAAGATTACTAGCCATTAAAATGATTCTAACAAGGAGCTTCACACGTTAAATCAATCCCCAAGTGAGAAGATAGGACGAAGAAAGAGGTTTAACAGCTTTTCAGTGTCAGTCGTTTTTGTAACCTGCACAAATCCCATCCGTTTCATGCTCCTCTGACCTATGTGTGCAGCATGGTCGACGCTTTCAAAAGTCTCACACACACATACCCATGATCACAACAAGAAATAATAGTGTGCTGACAAGCACCGGGTCAAATCAATATGTCAAATCACTCAGACTTGGAGTACTCTGTACATCACAAACAGCTGGCCTCATCGGGCGGATTGTCATACATGAATGGGAAAATGACCATATACTCGGAACAAGTCAAAATGACTGGTTCGAGGAGTAAAAACTAATAGAATGCCTGTAGAACTTCTCTTCTTGTTCTACCTCTTCAGTTGCGATATTCGAACTACTGCAGGCTTGCTTAGTAGTGGTAGTAGTTGTAGTAGCATCACTACAATCCTCTCGGTAGCACAAGAGGAGTGAGCCTCCGAAGAAGTAAGGTAGGCCGTGACACATGCAGTTTACTCCCGAAGACCACTTTCGTATTCTGCTCAAACAATGTGTGGAAATGTTGACGTTGCGATTCAAACCCAATGTAGCAAACTAGTGGTAAAATAACGCACGCAAATATGATACCATATGGTTGGAGCGATTGACGAAAGAACATTGTAGTCTCGGTGTGTTGTTGTTCAAGTTGTTCCGAGCCGTGGGGAAAATGATACACATGAACGTGTGTAGATGTACAGGGATAGAGAGTCTTGGTGACTGACAGGTGGAACATTGGCACGAGTATGATCGAATTGTCAGAACTTAGGACTGAAGCATGACGTCAATTTTTAACATGCGATGAAACAGTTACTACTTGGTAGGACCCGCTAATTGTCGAGCAAATAAATTCAATTATGAATAGCCAAAGCAAAATGTGCTCGTACTCCACCTCACTAAATGGAATCCTAATAAGTAGGACTAGTTCTGGCCCTAGTTCATACGCGCCAAGCGGACTGGGCTGGTCATATTATTTGCTCATAATTTCGTAATTCCCCCTTACCACCAAGGACACAATACTTTTCTCTCCGAATTCCGCATAAGTAGTCAAGGGTATTATTCTCATTGTCCTCCAGCCATTTTCAGGGGTTTTCCGTCGAAAACTCGGACTCATGGCTTAATCATTGCGTCTTCGTTGTTGTAATAAATATCAGAGCGGGGATTTCACCCATTGACTTAGTTTACCCCAGGGTACATTACGGATTGAAGAGAGACCGGCTGAACTGGAGAGGCTGATCCTCCGCACAACGCTCTCCCCTTTTCCTTTCACGCCATACTCTTAACTAATAATAAACCATAGTGAACCTCAGAAAATTAAATGATACCCTCTCCCTCGTGTGTCCCCTATGCACATACGCCTGTCTGAGTGCTTTCGTTTGTCCTAGCACTCATAAAAAGCCCCTGGGTACTGATGACTTCGTGACGATACACAAAGCATATATTATTTCACATTGTCCCAGCTCCCACAGCAGTCCTAGTATCTAACACGCGTAGGGCGAACTTCACCCCACGGCCGCCATTATATAATACACAAAATCCGTCTAACCTTGCTCGAGCTCATGTTGACGGCGGATGGGGGACTATGGGTAAAAAGCCATATATGATGACATTTTGAACGATTAGTTTGTGCAGAATCGCAAAGCGCGGATGCTGTGCGGATAAACATATGTATTCCCATGTGTAACTGATCCTGGTTGGTGGTAGCATTTCTCTTTCAAATCATGAGGGAACGGCTCCTCCGAATTACGAACTGACACTGAGCTGAAATCATAGGGTAAATGAATATGGCTTTTATAAAGTGACAGCTTGACAAGGAAATTGAATTGAATTCAACTATTAAGTTGAACTCACGTTGAAAAGGCACGAAAACTCAGTTTATGTTGGCGCATACTTGTGACATTATATGAGGATGAGTAAGGAATACAGTGAGAGCCGTTCCTACATGCAGCCGGTGCATGGAGTTATTCGTACAGTAATCCAAAGGATGAACTATTAAGGGGTTAAGCTAAAAGGAAAGCCCCACNCCTACATGCAGCCGGTGCATGGAGTTATTCGTACAGTAATCCAAAGGATGAACTATTAAGGGGTTAAGCTAAAAGGAAAGCCCCACACACTACCTCTGTGGATACTTGTACAACACCATAAGACCATGACATGATAGCTTTATAATGCACGCATGAATTTTTGCACATCCCACGAGCGACACTTTGACTCTGCCCGGATATACCAATAAAGTGGCTCATACTGTCCAATCCAACCCATTTGTATTTCTAAATGAGAAGATCTGCCAACCAAAATGAGCTTAAAAAGAGTATAGCCACCACCAAAACCACTGTCGGGCTGCTACAATACACAAATGTCAGTTAGAAACATTAATAACTGGCTTCCTATAATATTAACGGAGAGCAACCGTTCCAATGTTTACCTTCCTACTTGTCATACTTCCTACATATATAGCCGCACCTGCTGGATGAACTGTAGGAATGTGCCACGATCGGATGGACAGACAAACAGACTCATTTCGCCGAGGAGCATTGTGTCGCTTAAAGTGTGAACCAGATGGATTAAATTCCTTTTCAGTTGCATCACCGGAACCTCCGAGGCTCTCATCGTGGAACGTCATTTTGTAGGATGCTATTTATGGGAACTCAGATTCATGTGTTAATTAGGTTTATCCTTTGGACATCCCACTCAGAGTGGACACAATTAGGCTAGTAATTAGTTGCCATCAAGGTAAAATGATTCTCAGGAATACTTCTTTTCTTGCAACCCTGCACCTGGCTTAACATGGCTCTGTACTGCAACAAATAACTCTCGCATTCCTTTTCTTTGCAGGCTGCAGAAGAGGGAGAGGATGGTGGCCACCGAGAGAGAATTGTTGCAAAAAAAGTGGACTAGTCAAAGGTTGCCAATAAATCTAAGCGACTGGCTGTACACTACTTAATTGCAAATTCCCACGTATTTTTCAGAATCCACATCTATGCTTAATACGTACTTTGTTTCTTTTGGTCCTTTTGTTTCCATAGCATATAATCTATCCATCCATTTCCTTCCGCAGCGCAGACACACTCACACTCACACACACATACATATACACGTTCATACATACACTCTAACATGCTCATATGTAGATGCATTCACATACATGCAAACATACAAACATGTTCACACATGTATGAATGTACATAAGCATACCTAGACATATACAAACATGTAAGTATACGCACATACACACGCACTTGCACACACATCTCATGCTGATTCCACGGCAAGTTTCCCTCTAATATGTTGCATAGACTTGGTCCTGCTCACGGTTCGTTGTGATACCCACGAGTCGGGTTTTTACCTCTCTCACTTAGCAAAAACCCGAGATGGAGGCCTCGGACTATCGTGCTGTGTCTATTCGTTGTAAACACAATGGTACTAGTATCGTGCGAGACATTCGCTAGAGCTAGAAAATGTATTAGTTGGCTAAACACCAATAGGCTTTGCAATTTGATTGCAGGATCTGCACTGATTACTCGATGATGTACCGGATCCATCGTGTTTCGTATTTTGCCATCCTTCCAGGGATGTGAATGAAACAGCCAAGCTGATTCTGCTTCCTTACAAAACGCATCCATGGCAGGAAGCTCTGACGAGCTCGTCTTCTAAGCCTTAGAGGGATAAGCTTGCTAGCAGTTATGGGATGATGATGATTATTATTATGATGATATTGATGGCCATGACGACGCCGAGGGTAGAGGATGCACATAATGTGTGGAGTAAGCGACCTGTGGCACTAACTACTATGTATGCATGCACACATAAAGTCACTTCATGCAGGCAGTGTACCGCGTAGCGTGTATGTGTACAACTCTTCGGGCCCGGGATTTCTTCTCCCCCCACACTGACTCATCAAAAATGCAAATGAGGGCGATTACAATTGAGAACACGGATAATCAATCACTGGATGGGTAAAGAATACACCTGTAATCGTACTCCCATTATGACTTATCTTATCACTCTCAAGCAACATTGCAATATGGGAGAAACATGAAGAGAAACACGTGTGTGCACACTGGGCACAGCTTTGAGTCCCTATTTTGACAAATGGTAATCACACATGGCTAAACTTCGTCGCATGATTTTCAATTCTTCGCCCGTCTTCCCGCTCACTTTATTTATCTAAGGCTTGGCCATCTCCAAGAGAAACATGATGATGATGATGATGATGATGAGTGAAACCTGATGGTGGGTCTTAAAAATCATAATAATAACTCTACTAATCGGGTTATTAGTAACCGGGGAGTAACAGCCCGAACCCTCATCCCAGTAGTCTATTGAACTTGTGAGACGATGTGTAACTAGTGTGATTTCCACCATCACAAACCGTCCACACGTAACCAACTAATTTGCTCGTAGATTTGATCCCGTTAAAAATACGAGTAGCAATATACGGAACTGATACCTCAACTTTTGTAGAACTTCCAACGACATAAGTTTTCACGCCTCCACACTCGGATTTAAAGTCGACCTGGTAGTGAAAGATTAGCCAGAATTGTGTGGGTTTTGCCTATGTATACCATAGTACCTTATGCGCAGATGTATAGGGAGGGATTTAAGGGAAGCGTATGTTGTGACAAATTTAGTCCATGCGAATGGAACAGTGATTGTGGCTACAGGAAAACATTAAAAGTCCATTTGAATTGAGCTGATGAGCTGGGTTACTCTCTCTCACTCGCAAACCGTTAAAAGGGAGCACAGAGGTGGCTGTTGCGGTCCCCATTCATTAGATGAGCTTTTACGTCTTATACGGTGGCCGCAGGGAGAGTGGGAAAATTGATGAAATTTTTAGAAAACGGTTCATTGCTATGCAAACGATATGAGAAAGAGGTGGAGGGATGAGATGATGTGATATGTGTCTCCGTGCATGACACACAGATACACATACAAGGTGCATTTTACATACAGGTGACTGGTAGGGATCACCCTGTACTGGATGTTGATTCTTGGAGACTTGTTATGTGGAAGGCGGATACTTCGTTCACAGTCGAGGGCACAGGGGGAAGTGCCTTCGAAGGATATTTGGGAATCATTGTGTAGCAATTTGTGTCTCAGCAGGGGAAAGTAAATAAGAGGGGAATGACTCGGAAAAACATTTCCATTAACTAATCAATAATAATCAATCCTCTTAATCAACACAATGCTCCACATTAGTCTGTATAGGGCTGTGTCCTGGTCTGGCTCCATACGTCTTTGAGAATGCATGTTCCTCCCTCTGTACAGTTCAAACACACAAACATTAAGCATGTGCGCATGCATATAGAAAAGTAGGCGCGTAAAAAGTCTAAACGGTTACTGTTCTATTTTCGGTACTTTTTAAATTGCATTTTCAATTCAGTTTGCCCTGCCGCCGCCGGTTTGGACTGAATGCATTACAAGTTGTGTAGGCACTTTTCCAAAGCCCTCCGTCTCACCCCGAATGACAGAGACAGGCGATGAAGTGAGATACAGAGGGGCCCATAGACAAGAGGAGCAGTAGAAAGAGAGTAGTAGGAGGAGGAGGAGGGGATAAGAGGAGTGATAAAATATTCGGCATAATGGGAATTCAAGGGAAATGTGCTAAAGTATATGTGTACATATATATATATATATATATATATATATATGATACATACATACACACATATATATGATGTGGGAGTGGGACAGACACATATGGAATACATACATGCACGCATGACGCATTATGTAAGGTACATATTATAGAGCCATACACCGCCGGTCCACAGAGAGTATTATAATGACCCCATGGCCACATAATTTGTCCAGAAGAGTAGATATTAGCTTATTTAATTAAAGCAGAATATCGCAATAAAGTAAATACTACAACATTAACGCATTCTACATTACCCTAATGAATATTATAGTTGGAACACTTACACATTCGCCCGTGCACTTCAAATCTATTCCGCTAATGTATTATGATGTCGCCCACGATCTTATTACAGCTAATGGAGTATTTATGACAAGCTCTACATTGTACGGCATGAATCCTCTCCTAACCTTTTTCATCCACCATTTATTTTCATTGTCAGTTCTCGCCATCATCCACACACTAAGCTCTCTGCATAGTCAAGATGGATAAATATCATGTATGCATTATCGTTATGTACCTGCACGGTGGGTCCTCCTAATGGACACAGATATAAAGTGTGATCTCTTGTCACTCTGATTATGCATACAGTAACTAGTACACGGTGGTTACTGCCGACTGCTCCAAAGTGTATTCCAATATCCAGACCTCTCACAGTCAGTTCAGTTTGACTACCCTGTATGGTCGAAAACCACAACATTAGGATCAGATGAGTATGCATAGTTGCATGCACGGTGCGGGGTCTATGCGTGCGCAATATTTTTTTACTATCACCATTACTTTTTTTAAACGTTCTACGGGGGTGCAAATTGTGACATGACAGGGGAAATTTAAGTCTGTTGTCGAAGAATCAATTGTAGCGCGGCTGCTCCTCCGTATTTTAGCTCTCGATAAGAGTTATGGGAAATTCACTCAAATGTTCAACTTGTGAGGAAGCGGAGAATACATATACAAACACACGTACACGACGCCATTTCGCACTTCCAAAAAACTAGAGGCTCCCGTTTTGAGAAGAGCAGTCTCGCCCTCGTTTTTCCTCGCTCCGCATTACATTTTCCCTTGTTGTTCATACCTCTGGTTCGTAGAAGCTCCTGTGCACTAGCGTGTGGGTCTCATTTCTTAAGGAATGTAGGCCTTCCTCCCTCTCTCTCTCTCTTGTTCATTTGGGTGGGCAGGATGATGAGTTTTGAGGATTGCAGGCTAATAGGCGGATCAATTGTAATGAATTTGGAGGAGCGGAGAGGAAGGAAAAGTTATGGGGGGTAGAGGAAAAGTGCCATTGTGACTCGCATCTCATCAGCGGAGCCCGTGCGTCAAAATTTCGCAACACAATGGGTTGTACACAGAACGGAGGAAAGGGGGAGAAATTATCGTGGAAACAAGGATTTTGTGGATATAACACAAATTTAAGATTTACGATGGGCTCAGTCGTACTTGACGCACTATGGGGGTATGCCGATACTCCTCGGATGGGAATCCTTGAGCGAGATGATGTTATTCTGTAAGTAATGACCGTGAGGAGGGGTTGTCTGGGGGGCAATCATGAAGATCATGGAGGGGGACAGGGGCAGGGACAGGAGAGAGGATCGTAGTGAGTACAATAATGGCAGCTCCACATTTTCATAATTTGACCAAAAAGTGGCCCAAAAATGAAAACAATGGAGTAATGAAACTGTAATATCTTCCCGTTTATCATCAAGAAAGAAGGATGACATGGAAAGGGGGGAGTTGAATTCATTTCTCTCTAAATTTACGACCACGTTAATTACACTTGCATTTAGTCCTCCCCGTCAGTGTTGTTGCTGTTGCCATCGTCGTCGTCGTCATGAGCGGATCCATGTGTCAGTGTTTTGGGCACTACTAGTGACTATATGTAAGTGCTCACGTTCCGTCATTACGGCTCATGCAGAGGGGCTAGGCTAGGAGCACCATTATGATTACTCTAGGATTCTCATGCCACCTTATAGGCTCTCCACTACCCCTTATTTTCCTGAATCTGAAATTTTGGTACATGGGAACCTGAAGCGTAGAGTCATACCCAGCAGACACAATAAGAGCTGTTTCCCTATCCTTTTCATACCTGTCGCGACTCCGTCTTTTCCCAAATTACCTCTGCACTACTAATTCAATTTTATTCTCTTATATGGTTCCTGATAAAGCAAAAGCATAGATACGCAGACGCATTCGTACACAAGTAAGTCGAACAGCAGGAGCTTACCACATATATCCATGTATATATACAGAGACATGTATATACTTTACAAATGTGTACATACATTCAGAGACACATGCAAGTACACCAACCTTCTTACCTGGAGCTTTGATGACTGCCTCTCAAAGTGCTTAGGAGGACGCATTAAATGGCTCCTTGTCTCACCTCTTTCCCGAAGGAGACCGTGGCCAAGTGCGTATACCACGTAGTATTAGTTTCTTATGCACGTAAGTGAGCTGAGTCGTGGGGGGGGGGTGTAATACTCCGACAATTCTGACCGAACACATTACTTGAAGGCGTCGACTTCCAGACCGCGCTACAAACTTGAGGCTTCCCCATGGGTATTTTTGTTTTAATAATAATGGTAATGTTATTCCGGCAGCTGAGCCATTTTTCGAAACGACGGAGGGATTCTCTCTTTGTAGTGTAGTACATAGATGCTATATAGATTACTCTTATACTGGAATTATCACATACTATAGACATTTTCAACTTTAGTCCGAGGAGAGAGAGAGCTAGATGACGACCATAAGCCTCTTTGGATACGTCGTCATCATCGTCTACCATTACCACTTCTACTACCACTACTGCTACTGCTACTACCACTGCTGTGTAAAGGGAAAGGGAGGCAGAAAAAAATTACCGAAAAACTCCTCATAAAACATGTTCCCTCACTGCAAGCTTACAAGCGGAACAAGAGAGGAACTTGTGTATTATTTTGATTAAACACTGAGAAATATTTACGATTAAATTGCAGCTCATGATTACGGGGTGAAATCATGAACTAAGCTATTCTCTCTAAACTATAGATGTACTAATGGCATGACGCTCATCTCCGAAGTAAAAAAAACCTCCATCACCATCATCACCCTGTGTGATGATGATGATCTTCTATCTTTTTGCTCTCAAATCTCAACAATTTCTTCCTTCCTACGTTTGGTACTATGGCCACTGGGAGAGCTGCGACTAGCTCCGAGGAGAAAATCCAAGGTGTTTGTCCTCCATCCACCTTTAAAAACTTGAGAAATGAAATCATACAAAGGTTTAGCAAGATAGACAGATCTCAGATAGACGCTCATAATTATTCAGAATGTGAATCACGCGGTTAGCACCTGAGTGACGTGCATGTTGGGATCTCTTATGACTTCTAATAAATCACGGGGAGACGGCTCGGCACAGCACCAAATTTACTGCTGCACACTCATTTCCGAAGGAAAGAATGCCTAGTTTTCATAATGACCAGTTTTCCAATCTCCTCCACTCCATCCCATAATCTCTCATCCACAAAGAGAAAAACCAGGAAATTCCAAGCTTTATAAATCTCGACTGACCTCCGAGATCCTTGCATTCCAAGTGTGATGCGCTCCAATAAGAATGACAGGCTCTGACATCATAGTCATCTCTTCAGCTACAAGGATATCGAAATTCAAAGATTAAGGGGAACCACTGTAAAGCTTGTGAAGAGTATGACCAGTAGGTAAACGGAGTCCATTGGTAAGCCGCATGACGACGAGATGTGTGGAGGCAGCAGCACAAACTCGGGAAGCAAACTGCACGGCCTCATCCAGTGGTTTCTCCACTGCGAACTAGCATCGTGCGATCCGTGGCTTTAGGATGATTATTTACACGACCCCTCGTACTCCTTCATAAATTTCCCGAATTTAATGATACATCACGATCGACTAGCAATCGTAAAAACAACAAGAAATCATAAACAGTCGGAATAAAGCTCACTCATAATTTGCTAATCAGTGGAACAAATAGCTGAACAAATAATTTCCCCGCTCCCTCACAGGGAGCAACGTAGGAGAAAATCCATTTGACAAGTCAAGCGCGAAAAATATTATCATGGATCATGGCTTGCTGTTCCCGATTGCTCCGTCTTATGTATTCACATGCATGGGAGCCTAGGAGTGTAAAGAGTTCATTTGCCGCTATATAACAGATGACCGAAGAAATCAAATGATCTCTCTCTATCTCGCGCTTGTTCTTGAATTTAAGGCATGCCATCTAGCATGATTCTCACATAGTAATCCCACAGCACATGCGAGTATAATGTGCATAACCGAATTTCCACCCCCCTCCCCTCACACGCACACATTCCCACATAGAATTCGCGGCTTGTTCATACACTTGGCCCTAGTACGCCTGTGTGAGAGCATATAAAGGAAGACATGATTCGATAATAATAACTTTGTATCTGCGTCAGATTTTCCCAGGGGCGCGGCCAGAGAAAAAGTGTGAAGAGTAACTGGTGGAAAAGCGAGTGAGGGAAGTAGTCGTGTGGTGTCGGAGAGGCAAGCAGTCGTACAATGCACATTTCTTCTCGGATTTGTTCGACCAGATATAGAACATACGACGATATTGAATAGGAAATGTTCAACATGGAAGAGGAAGAGTTCCGGTGGGACAGATTTTGCAGATGATGCTATTGTGCAAAGACTAGTGTCATGCTGCTTGTCGGTTCCATGCAGACGACAAGGGGACGACATGCACCTCCTGCGGTGGAGTCTTATACTTCCTTGTTCTTCTCGTTCAATTTTTCCACTCCGATGCAGCCTCTCCACCGCTACTCCCGTGCCGTACTCCTCAAGGGTTTCACCCTGTTTTTACATGTAAATATGCATATGAATACATATATATGCATATTTACATCCTGTATGGCTAACGTACACCATTCGGAGGATTTTCGATGTCTCCTCCTTGGATTTGTCTGCCGCGTGGCCCCAACTTCGGTTGTTACATATACTTGTGCATTAATATTGGGAACCACCGGTCCCACAGCACTCCATAAATCTGATTCTCTAAACTTACCGGATTCGATGCAAAAAGGCTTGTCAATCGCCCATGGAACTTGTAAACGCTCATGTCATAGGAGGGTCGTGTCTCCCATTCCACACCTTTGAATGTTAACTTTTATCTGTCTGCAAGTAAAAGTATGTTTGCGTGCTGGTTGAATACCCAGTAAAATAATAACATTGTGTCAATGTGTAATGGGTAAGAATTTTGTTTGAGTGCGTGAGATTGTGGGTGTGTGTATGAATTTGTGTGAGCGTTGTATTGTGGCAAGAGTATAAAATCAAGTAAGATGATGAACATACTGATGAGTATGATGATGATAGTGATACTATGTATATGCAGTGAGTTCCTAATCATGATGATGATGATGATGGAAATGGTGGCGGTAGTAGTGGTGTTGATTCTGATGATGGGAGATGATATGGCATACAGGAGGAATACTCAGTATGAAGGGAAACAGTATGGGCAAATATATATAAGCTGAGGTTGCGAGATTAAGTTTCAGTCCGTCGGCTACGGACAAGTGTTACATGTGTTCGTACACGTGGGTGGGTAATGGGAGAAGGTGCGGGGTTAATAGACAGGTAATTAATGGTTGAAGTGTGTGGGTAAAAGCGAAATCTTGTAGGGATTAGCATAATCCAATGGCTGATAGGACATCTTGTTGGACAAGCCCAAGGAACAAACTACGAACAAGCTGGCTGTGCACTAAACAGACGGAAACGAATCCACTTGCAAATGGTCCAATGGGGAGCTTGGATCCACCCAATTGGCTCTAAGTCGGCTCCAAATCGGGTCAAAAAGGAGGGGTTCTACGAGTCCATTCTCTAGAGTCGCGTTTGCGCTACCCTCTGTAACCCTTAGTTCTGTTCTATACTCACACCTGAGCACAGCTAAACAACACGCACTCATGGCTTACTTTGGATACTCACCTGCTTACAACAACAACAACCAGGTAAGGCCAATCTCTGTCTGACTCTCTCTCTCTTATTCACTCGCTCGCTCTCACAGCTGCTAGTGACTTCTGCTGTAGTGTGCTGTGCAACCTCCTCAACACAAATACTCGCACCACTCACATACACACACAAGTTACACACGGTCGTATACGTACACTCACCTCGTACTTACACATACCACTCAAGAGTTGCCCACATCATTATAAACACTGCACTTTATCACACTGCATCCTGTGACACACACACACTCTCTCACGAGCTCTTCAAACTTCCCCCAGACTTGATTTTTTCTCTCTCCTCCAACACTACGTGGTTACCAATTACTAACAACAGCACCGTCATTACTTGTATTGTTATCATTATTATTACTACTACTATTATTATTATCGATTTCAAGCGTAAAATCATCGAAGTAGCCGTAAAAATAACAATACTAATAATTACACACTGTCCAGGCATGTACGTTTCCATCGTCGCCGTAGAGACTTTCGCGCAGTCAACAGTTGATTAGTTAGGACACATTGTCGGGTTACCGACGGTTTACCACTACGATTTTCCAAAGTACATGTCTAGAATACCACGTCCAGTGCATTCGTGAGACGCAGCAGCGACAGGGAGAGCGGAATTGGCGCAAGTGTTGTTTTGTTTCCGCCACTACTACTGATACGAACTAGTTTTTCGAAAACGCTCCCACTGGACAGGACAAGAGGATCGAGCTTGATTGTGGCAGTACACGGATCGCTCTGTGCTTGTGCCGTGAAGTCATCCAGTTCTGCACAACGGATTATTACTCATCCGTACCATATTCAGTGTGTCCTGCGGAATAATAATTAATCTGCAGACAAGACGAGTTTTGAACAGTTGAAAAAAGTGGATGAGCGCCGACTGATTTCAGTGGTGACAAAAAATCGTGATTAAATCCGCCGGTCGGCAGGAAGTGGTGCACCGTGTGGATTTCTTCCCTACTGTTGTTGTTGTTGTGTCGGACTGATCAGTTAACCATCGGGCCGGCAACCACGCACACTCACACGCGGGAGTTATTTAATTAACCAGGCACGAGTCAGGAGGGATGAATTTGCGAGCGTAAACGAACATTGGAAGGAACTCGCCACCACCAGTCCTCTGTTATTATCACAGTAAATAAAATTTGGAAGACCATAGTAGTGGTTGTGTGGTAATTGTTCGTAATTACAGTGTTCCCATTTACCGTCCGCTCCCACCCTTTCGTTCATATGTATCCACATGCATGCATCAGGGCGGTGACTATCGTATCGTGGAAGCATAGTAGCAGTAGTAATAGTATAGTAGTAGTTGTAGCACCATTGGTGGTGGCAGTAGTATCGGAGTCAGATCGACTCCCACAGTATATAATAAACATAAATGTGGTGGAGTACAAATTAGGGTTTTTGTCCAGCTCCCACCTCCTTAATGAAGGGGGTAGTGGCATGATGAGCGGGCTTTAGGAAATAGTCGGTTCCACCGCTTGTTTGTAGTACGCTCAACTCTATAGTCAGCTCATCCGGTTTCTCCTTTTTCCTCCCCTTGTACCTTTCTCTAGTCGTGTCTATACGTCATATCCTCTTTCTCGCAAGCAGCAACACCACCAGCAGCCGTCCTCCAGTGCCGGGAGATGTTGCTGTACCCTCACATTGAGAGAGCGGATTGAGTTACACGAGCTGATGGGATCATTCTTCTCCTTTTGATTTGTTAGCGGGACTTTTCTTGAGCCCAGCCCTCAATTACTCTCTTGTTGTTATGACACGCACACATTGTCGACTGTGCTCAAGAAGTATGGCTATGCAAATGCGTGCATATGTACACGTAAATATCCCTCTGTTCTGTACAATGAATTAGAGGGAACAGGATCGTACTTGTTAATAATGGGAGGATTGCATATATTTTTCCATTGATACTCTCTTATCCTATACCGCAGTCCTCATATCTTAGTTTTGTCAGCCTCTGACTTGTACTGTGAGAAGAAACAGGAGAGATGAAATGTGAATGGTATGGATGGATATAGGCAGTAAATAGCATGTGGAAGTGAGACTAGCGCGCCGTCGCCGCTAATAGTACCTTCCAATGGAAGCTTTGCCACAGGAATTTAAATATTTAGCTGTAGAACATCATTATGAACACCAATGAAGGCGAAAACTGAGCTGCGCCGGATAACCGTCACGGAGTCCCTCTTGTTTTCATTACATTCCGATAGGCTAGTATATATGCCCGACTTATTGAATAGCAGTGTACAAAATTGCTGGAATTGTATTTACTATATACAGATATATATTGTCATTATTATTAATATTATTAAATATAATAGAACATTTTCCATTTGATTTATCTTCCAGTTGTTGGGATCCCCGAGCTCACCGTCTGGCGCAATGAGTGGTTCAACTTCCCCTAACGGTGTGACAACCTCACCGGGCACAAGTTGCTGCGAAGGTGGTCGCCCTCTGGTTACTGACCCAGTCACGGGTCAGTCTGTGTGTTCATGTCAGTATGATTCAGCCCGGATCACGCTGTCATCCTACCCTCGACTCACAGCGTACCCTCCAGCCCCATATGCCCCCCCTACAGAGCAGAATCCGTATCCCACACTAGAATCATCTGCGTTCTACTCACCATTGGTAAGTTGAATTCAAGAAGGGCTTATTATGGTGTGATTTGTCAGTCCGTCTGGCAGAGAGACTATCACTCATATAATTGTCATGGGGGTCCTTATTTGGCGTGTGGAGTTATCCCTGACGTTTATTTATGTTGTTTGCATACGTAAAAGATCCATGAAATTAAGGCAGGCTTCCTTTCCTAACCTCTGTCTGTACATCTAGGAAAATAATATATTGTCAGACAGGGAGATCACATTTCTTATAATGTTTCGTCGTCTCCCTCTGTCTTAAGCCGAGGGAAGCTTCCAGTATGAATTTTACTGGCAAGAAGTCACAGTAGGACTTAACAGTATGAAGTAACAGCAGCAGCAGCAGCAACGACAACAACAAGAGAAAGATTATTTGTGACATTCAAGTGGAGAGAGCATGCCCCGGCCCCTTAAGTATCGCCTTTCAGCCTCGGTGAAACTAATTGTTCACATTGAGAATGTAATCAATCAAAATTGTTCTCTGCGTTGGGAGAGCTGAACGGGAAGTTGTACATAGTTTATGCCTCGTTCGGACATGACCCCTCTCCAACTGTCACTTAAATTAATAGTTTTAGAAGGAGGGATAAATTCCTAGTTTTTAAGGTTCGCTTTGAGGAAGGCGCTCATTGCACGGTTGTTGGGGAACGTCCGGCGCCGGCTATGATTCCCCCAGTCCCAGCAGAGTGACAGTAATGGTAGGCCGAATCAGTGCGAGACTTAGAATCAAGTGTTGACATTGGCACCATGTCATTGTATATCGTCAGCGTTGTACCCAGAACAGAATTACAAAATATAAATCCTTTAAGTGTTGGCCGCACATCGAGCATGAGACAAAGGGTGTATTATACGGTTATCGAGAGAAAATTGTCAGTTACAACATAAGTATATTGGAGACACACACATATAACTTTACCCAAGGCATGGGCCGAGATGAGGATTGGGTCGCAGTTGGTGATGGTCGTATATAAATAGTGGCAGTACAACGTTATGTGGGCCGTTACATGTAGCCTGCGTGCTGTTGTGTTACCATTGAGGGTGAGGAACAGGTTGGAGGGAGCAGGGAACATGTCGCCAACAATATTTCGTCAAATATATTTCAGAATGTAATTGAGGATGGTAGATAAAAGTGAGATAGTGAGGAAGGGCCGGAGAAAACAATGTAAACGCAGTGTAATGTGAAGGAAGGGATTTTTAGGTAAGCAGAAGCCACCTTCAAAGGGTTTCCACCATAAGTACATGCATGTATACATATATATATATATATATATACATGAGTGGTTGAGTATATGAGAGGCAAGTACGGCAGTGGTGGTGGTACTCTCGGCGAGGGAAAAGGTAGCCTGTTTAGCGATGGTTTCTGTTCTAGAAGTTAGTAATAGTTGGTGGTATTAGTGTGTGGAGTATGGGTAAGGATATATGCAGACATGGCAGGAGTTTTTTGGCGTGTGACTTGGGACTTGTGTCGACCCGTATGTAAGTGTGGGTACACAAGATAGCTAGCCTGCTGTTGCTGCTGGTGGTGTTGTTGTTGTAAACGAGTCCGTCGCAGGGACGACGGGACATATCCAGCTATGTAAAAATGTAGATGTACATTTGTGTACATATTTATATAAATGTGCATATATACAAGTTCTCCGTAGTTAAGAGCGGTAGGATATATGTGTACTGTATTAGTAGATATGTTATTCGTGAATGGGATCTGTTTGCCTGATAATGGATGTGTTTGTTAGGGTGGGGCGTACGCTGGCCTGAAAGAAGGGAGCGGAACTGGCGACGTGTCATGCTGGCCAAACCCTGGGACGCTTCAGTCCGGCTACTATCCATATGACCCGACCTTCGCCGCAGCATACGGGTAAAAAAAAATCCTGCTCATCGCTACCCCCAACTGATCACATGAAATTTCATGATCCCACACACTGGTTTTCCCAAATTAGATTAAGGAACCACTGCCACTGCTCGCTGACTTTACTGATTTATTATGACATCGTCTCGACCTCCCTTTCTTTCCTCTGTTCATAGCTCAACTTCTTCCGATTGAACTCTACTCCGTACCCCCCCTCTCTCTCCCTCTGTATCCTTATCCCCTCACATAGTCTATTTTACTATCAAACTTATTATCATTTCCACATGTAATGATTGGAACAATCCTACTCTTGTCTGGATTCTTAGCATTTCCACAAAGGGTTCTACAACAGCTCATGAATGTTTAATCGAATTAGCCCTGTCTGTAAGCAATATGGGTTTCAGCTTTACTGTGCTCCTTCCCGTCGTGGTTAATTCAGGGATTCCGCCGGGTGTGCATGCGTGCTTATGTAAAGTCAAAGTGCGTCTGCGTCTACTTGTGCCTGTGCGTGTTTGTGTGTGTGTATGTGGCACGAATAAGGTCTAAGTTCTAAGTTCTATACCCTGTGTGAGAATATATAAATTTCACCCTGTCGTCTCCTCTTAGAAAGGCTCGTTCATCATGCTTCCTAGAGGCAACCGTAAAATTTACACAATCAGGGCCCTATACGTGGAAAACATTGACTTTTATTGCTCTTTCCACGGGAGGATGGATCCACTCTGGTATCATCATCCGCATGATTGAATTGATATTTCCCAACCAAAGATCCTCACCAGATTCCTTTTCCCCTTCACGAAGAACCGATAGGATTCCACCCCTCATAGTTGCTCCGATTCTTCTCACACTCATGATGATGATGATGATGACGGAGGATGATGATGATGAGCATCTCCAGGGTCTCGCTTCCATCCGCCCATAACTTATTAGCAGAGGGATGAGGGAGAAAGAGGTATTCTATTATACCCTGTGCCAAGTGTACACAAGCATTTGTGCTCCCACTCCATGCAGTGTCTCTCGAGCCATTTTCGCGCATGCATGGGGGAGGAAGACTAGTTTGGGATGGAGGGAGCAGGCGGGCAGGCGGAGCTATTAACCGATTCCTCCACAACAGCATACACATACACACATAGCTCCTCTAATTTTCCTCAAGGCAGAGATATAGATACAGATAGCGATAGCCCAAGAAAGTAGCCATGATGAATGAGATTGTTAGGGGCCACTCAGACGTAGCTCTAGTATATAACGTCATTTCTATCCCGAACTCTCCTCACTCACACGAGAGCCAAGAGCTTTTACAGGGCGATATTATTGGTGATGGCCGTGCGAGATATGTACCGCGTGACATATTTTGGAGCCGGTAGTGAGCGTGTGTTTGTGTATGCGTATGTATATAGAAACAGGAAGAATGCAATGTGAAATGTCAGTGGTTATACACTAGGAGTGGTCATAAGATTGAGAGATGTGTATGTGTGTGTGTGTGTGTGACTGTATTTATGTGTATCTTATGCGTTGCTCCATGGTGTGTGACTCGGAAATGCCCGGGTAAACCAGCGGAAACCAAGTTAGAGGAAATGCATTAAGGGGAGAGATTTTAAGTGGGGTCACAGCAGGGAGGAAATCAAATGCCATAAAGGGTTACCTCAGCTCCAGCTATCTGACACAGTAGTGAAAAGGGGACTTTAACTCCCGCTAAGACGACTGAGCCGAACCACAATATTACCCAAACTTTTCCCGCACTCCCGCACAATATGCCCGCACTCACGCATGCACCCACGCACGCACTCACACTCACATGGAGACCCATGGAGTCACTTCCTTGTCGCATGGACAAACACTGGTTATATGCAAACCCCTTTGCCGCGGATGATTTACAATCAGGTTTATCCCACTCGCACCCCTTTCCTTCCTTCCTTCCTTCCCAAAGACTGCGGCGATGTCCTCAGAACATTTCCGCATGCCTCCTCGCTGCCTTTCCTCCCTGATTATTACGAACGAGTTTTTTTTGTTGAGCTCTTGTTAATTGTGGGGGCTGCGTGGCGGGTACGAGAAACATTGGTTTTATTTCGATAGAGACTGACGGTGTGTAACTGGGTGACTTTATTAGCGGGGGGGGGATGCGTGAATTATTGTGTTGCGAGATCCTTTCGTTTTGCTCACAAGTCCTTTTACGACTCGCTCTTACGAGGGAATGGAACGTTGCCTCCCTTGTATGACGAGGGATAGAGGAGACTTGGAGGATTATTACTATTATAAACGGAATGATATCGCAAATCCCGATTCATGGGTGAGACGAATGGTTGAAATGGAAGTATAGAGTGTGGTTTGTGAGCGTGTGTGTGTGTATCCGTGAGATGTGGAACAAAGCTCGGAGAGGCAGATCATCTTTATATATGTATGTATATATATAAAGTATATAAAATAGACTAACTTATTTTGACAGGGTACCGATAGCACCAGAGGATAACTTTGTTGTTTAACCTGGAACCATCCCACACATTCACTAGTTTTCCTACACAATTCCTCTCTCTCTCTCTCTCTCTCTCTCTCTCTCTCGCTCACACACACACACACACACACACACACACACACACACATATCCTTTGCCTGTCCGCTCGATCAGCGCGCGCTGACTCTCACTCAGAAATACCCTACTCACTCACTCCCCGTTCTATAGTCCCTTTCGCAGTTCGTCCTCATTCCATCAATCCCCCGGACCATAATTATAGGTTTGGAGGGGAAAGGATAAGTTGTAAAGTTGAAGTTGTTTCATGTGGTCAGCATTGATGTGCAATTAACTTATCACCAAATGATGTGATAATGACCGCAGTAGTGAGCATTTTAATTATGTATAATGACGGTTTCTGTGATCGAATCAAGCTTGTATCCTATAATCAAAACTATTTTCTCTCTCTCTCTCTCTCCCTCTCGCCTGTAGATATGGAGGCGGGTACGACTTGGCTGCACGTCGAAAGAACGCCACACGTGAGTCTACAGCGACACTCAAAGCTTGGCTCAACGAACACAAAAAGAATCCGTATCCCACAAAAGGCGAGAAAATAATGCTGGCAATCATCACGAAAATGACGCTGACCCAAGTATCCACATGGTTTGCAAATGCACGGCGAAGACTCAAAAAGGAGAATAAAATGACTTGGGAACCAAAGAATAAGACCGATGATGATGACGACGATATCAAGGATGATGACGGTAAGACACAGGTTTTTGAAGTCACTTCCTCCATGCGCTCGCGTTCCCACACATGTCGCTAACCCTCACATCCTCTCGCCTTGCGCCCGCCAATATTTATGAGTTCATAAAACTAAAGATTTTTCAAAGGAGAGACCATTATTCTCTCCTCCACCTCTTCCACTCTCGTTCCAAGTGGTGGGCTTCATGATGATATAGTGGTGATGAGGGTGGCCCGACTGCTATGCCCGAGAGGAAGTGAAGGAGAATAGATTTTTCTCAAATTATTTTGCTGGCGTAGGCAACTGGTGTAAGTAGGACCGCAAACTTATCATTGAGAAGGATGACGACCGCCTCGGAGCCCGAATAGAGCGACTGATACGTATTGATTATTACGCGGGGCGAGAAAACCTAAGTTAGGGTCGCTATTCTCCTCACTCATCCATTGATGCAGGATAATGCAAGTAATAGCATGGGATGGGGCTAGGACGAAACTGACTGCCGGGGAAAGCTTTTATGTTGGCTTAGACCCGCGCACACAGACTTGCACACCCACACACACACATCTACATACGGACAGAGAGACGCACGCAGAGGGAGATTCACCCTGATCCAGCATATATATATAAGTACATTTCATACTTTTAACGGCAGTTAGTAGTAGTAGTAGCAGTAGTAGTAGTGTCGAGATTGAGGCGGTGAGTGTGTGTAAGCATTAGGAAGGGTGAGTAATGCTCAGGATAGAGGGTAAGGGTTAGACACACAGAGGATTACGGAATCCCCTTGGCCCATACTTCATCGAGGATTACTTTCATCCAAGTCTCTCTTTTTACTGCCACTCAACCATACACAATCAAAAGCTCGTAGCTCATGCTGGAACGTGCGCTTCAAATCCTCGCCCTCGCTCGCTCGCTCTCTCTCTCTCTCTTTCTGGCTGTATCTGAAAGGGTAATGTAGTCACTCCCGTCCTTCGGATGGTATATCCATGTAGATGAGAATGCATTTAGTCCACTAGTTTATACATAGGCTTAAGTGAGCCATCCCTTTATGAGCTATATGGACCTGTATATTGGATGATAATCCATCTTTAATCAGAATGTGACACGTAATTGTACCGAATTTTTAAATCCAACACACATAGGCTAGTGACGACGCGGGGATGACTGTCGGGAGGGGAAGGATATTGCGTTGATGCTGATGCTGTTAGGGAATATTAGTCCTCACACAATTAAGTCAATTGGCTAGAAAATACGAAAATTAGAATCGAATTTGTAACTGGATATCATTGTCCCTTTCGCACTCTGCTGCTCCATTGTGGTGAAGCGGACCCTATCCCGTCTTGATTAATATAAGGGTCGGATGCAGTCAGGGTGAGACCTTTTGCTTCTTATTCATATCCCTCTCGTTCGGGTTTACCCTCTCGCTTGCTAACGGGCTTTCCAAGCACTAATTTGAAGGTTTCCAACAGTCGTTCCCGTGCTCACTCCTCACGTTGTGGTGGCCGGAGAGTTTGACGGGAGCTCGTCACTGGCAAGGGTTATAGCCCGAGTACATGATTTGAGCCGGCCGTGACTTGAGAGAGCCCAGGATGAAATTTCTGTTTTGAGATTGATGGTTTGTTTCACTTAAAGTTGAGTCGTTAGAACGGGCAGTTTACAATTATTGTGTGAATGGTAATTCGTGCCGGGTTTCACTCCGTGACCCCTTTTATGAGCTCCGACGGCTTTCGAGACAAGGGGTGAGTGCGAAGGCTTGTAGGCGCATGATAAAGGGTGGGTGGAATCTGGCTGAGTCGCAAAATGAAAGTTTCATTAGGGGGATTTGACGCGGTGGGCAAGTAAGCAATCTGATGTGAGTTTTTGATAATAATTGTGTGGTGTGGAATTGGTATGGAAAACGAGTTTTCAGATGTGGCCTGCTCGTTGGACGGTGCTGGAATTGTGTGTATGGGTGTGTGTGTGTGTGTGCATGATTGTGTTTTAGATCCCTTCTCTTTATTCCCGATGTGATGAAAAAATTGTGGATGTTCAATTCAAATTCATTCATTCATACGATCTCCTTCTCTTTGCAGATGATGACTCGTCCCATGGTCCATCCTCATCGCCAGGACTAACAAATAATAATTCAATAGGGTTAAAAAATGACCATTCAAGTGACCTCAAGTCAGACTGCGCAGCCACTTCTAACAAACCAAAGATTTGGTCGCTGGCTGACACTGCTGCTTGCAAGACACCGCCACCCCAGTCACACCCTCATGCTCTCGGCCATGCTGCTCATGGTCACCACTTGGGCCACAGTGGACACCACAATCCTGGTAAGCTTCCCCTCTGTTTTTTTCGTGTGTCTCTCTCTCTATCTCTCTTTCTCTCTTTGTCTCCGCAACGGCCACACATACTTCTATATTAGAACAGAAGCGTGTATAGTAGTAGGAGTAGAAGCCATTGTTGTCGATTTTTTTTGTTTGCACTTTATGCTCCGGAGAACTGACTGAAAAATGATGGTTTTTAGGTCACGGTCCACACCATGGTCACCCCCCTCCGCCCGTGACTTCATCTTGGAGTTTTGCACTTCCCTCCTACCGGTACGGCAGTTTTTTACCTCCAGTAGCCTCAGAGGGAGTTGGGACGGACACCCCGCCACAAACTCCTCCCAACCTTAAAGTGCCCACAATGCTGTCTGGAAGTTTGTCGTCTCACTTCACTCCCAGTGCCGCCAATACTTCAGGGTTGACTTCCTCTGCTGACCTCACCACAACTGCTTTCAAGCCTGTTCTCAAAAGGTGAGCAAGTAGAAAAAAGGCAAGGTAGCTATCGAATTATAGTAACGGAAGCCTTGTTGCAATTTGTGTTACATCCATTAAACCCCATGCGTTCTGTTGAAGACAAGCCAGAGGTTCTGCTGTGTAATTGCACTGCACACCTCGTATTAATTGATGCTTTACAAAATCATGGGCATGTAATCCGACGGTATACACACACAGACACACACACACACACACACTCATACTTGTGAACATTGTTATTCCAACACAGTCTCTCAGCTCCTCATAACTGGTGAGTGGAAGTGTCAGGTGAAAATGAGAAAAAAGTCTGCTCTGCCCTGCACTTGAGCTGGTGGCCAACTATCTAGTCAACCAGCCACTTTATTTCTTTTCCTTCTCTTCTGCCTCCTACCTCTATCTCTCTGGCCAACTCCAACTTGAAACTACTTATAAAGCTCGAGATTCATTAGAATCACTCACTCACTCCTATGTCCCTCCTTATCAAAGGCATTTCATGCGAGAGAACATGAGGACGTTGTACATAGTCGGAGTAAGAACTGGTTTAACGGATATCAAACCAGTTCCCTAATCCTAATTAATTCACACTCTCTTGAGCATTCAAGAAAGTCATTGTTGAGAGAGTCCCACGTTTGATGTTTCTATTTTGTACCGTGAGTGGCGTGACTTTATAATTGGTCAGTATGCGAGGAGATTTTAACTTTCAGAGCAACGTCGTAATTTTTTCCCTCAACAGTGTGACTGACTGTTGAGTGAATGTTGTATGGATGTTTGAAGCACGGGAGAGCTTGTATATCGGAGTTAATTTTTAGCATTCGTATGTACAACAACTTCCGTCGTGTTATTATCCTTCCACCAGACAAATAGGAGTACAGTAGTGGTGACCGTGCGGGTAACACAGTAGAAAGGATTTACGAGGCTGAAAGTACTCTAGACGTTTGTGACAATCGTATGGACGGATGGACAGAGGTCTTCAAGTCAGGCCCATTGTATTGTAGTTCAGAAAGTGGTAGTGGCCCCCCTGGTTTATCACCCATAGGAGTATATCTGTGGTGATAAATAATAGAAGGGACGTTGAGGTACTGACGGTCATCGTGTCGTGGTTTTCCCTCACAGCCATTTTCGTACTCCGCCAGGCCTCCCGAGTTTTTATTCGTGCCCATGCTCCTGGCTTGATTATAGGGTAGGATTGCTAGTCGCTCAGCCTCTTGTATTATTTGCAAACAGATTTCCCGTGTCCTATTATTGGCTGGTGGTAATAGACACAATTGATTTACTCACAGCGTACATACGTAACTTCACCGGTACACCCTTTATCAACTCAGGCCCAAATGAGGCTATATAGAGTATGGGAGTGGTATATAGTAGTTGATGAAGATAGCCCTGTAAGTGAGGAAGTGGGATTTACAGGGGGGGATAAATCCGCACTTATTTATTCTGAGCAAATGACAAAAGTAGTTGGGAATGGTGGACCGTTAACGGCAGGTTATGGCTAGCAGAATAGTGGTGGCGAGACGGAGAACATCCATGTTATGGTCCGAGACATAGTCCACGTCAGAGTGAGATTATTGAGCTAGAAGTTCTCAAGTCATCATCATCATCATGTGTCCGTTGTCACACATGTGATGTAGTACACGTATGTACAGGGACATACATGAGTTGGACTTGCTAGAGAGGCCAGAAGTATTGATTCTCATTCCCTTTGATTGTATTGTGTTCTTAGTGATTGTACGTGTGTATGTGTGCAAGTTGTGCACGAGTTCACACTGAGGAGTGACGTGACAAGAATTATTAATATTTGAGCGACAAAACAGCAACATGTATGCGTAATGATAGGACAAGATGTAATCATGGTGAAGGGAAAAATGTACATAAATGTTGGTGCACAGCCATGCATGTAATATTTAATTGTTGGCATGGCACTGATGAGTGTGTAAGGAGATGTAGAGTTTGCACGACGACATGCATCCCGTGGGGTTCAATGAGATAGACTTATTAGTCTTCTGAGTGTGTGCATGCGAGTGTGTGTGTGTGTGTGTGCGTGAGGTTTACTTAGATGTTTTTCTTCTTGTCCTGATTGTAGACTCACACTGAGTTGTACACTCACTTTTCTTATTGACTTCCACTCACAATTACACATACACATACCCATACCCATACAAATATCTACTTGTCTACTCATGCTCATACAGGATTATTTGATGGCTTGTTATTCGATTGATAAAGGTGAGAAGATAGATAATGAGTTTCTGTGTTATTTTGGCAGTTCATCAGGAGGGTTCTGTGTGTGACGCGGACTAGTCCAGACGACCCACTTGAAGTGTATGATGAGATAACAAGGATCAAAGTTTGCACTTGGCGACCGAATGAGTGAGAAAGATACACACATATATACATATATATACATATATGTATATATATATATA
>WJFA01000241.1:0-49428 GCA_009870155.1 Pseudobourletiella spinata | reverse complement strand
AATTTTCCCTAATCTAACTATTCGTTAATACATATGTAGATTTCTAGATTGAAAAATTTACATGTTTTAAATTTCGAACTACAAAAGGAGTCACAGAAACAACGAAATTTATAGTAATAGCTACTGCAGCCTTCTTGCGGCTATTACTGCCCCGCAATCGTTCAGCGCGAAACTTCCTTAACTAATTCAACTATTAGGTAAGAATTTTGGCTCACAGCACAAAAAAATTTAAAAATCATTTGACTTTTTTGCTATTCGAACTTGAAAGTAGTCATAGTAACAACCCTCGCTGTCCCCACAACATAATACTATAACCATAATCCGGCATGTTTGTTAGAACACGCGGGTCGGACGTCGCAAGTCGCAACGGTGGAACCTTGAGGGGATAGGAATTGGCACACTGAAGAAAGGAACTCTGCAATTGACACCGTGGAAAGGGATAGTAGCACACACAACTGTGGGCAAGCAAGCTAGTCATTTATAAAACCAAAAAGTTAGCTTCTAAACTTACAACTAGGTAGGTGTAACACCCTCCCAACCTAACCCGCCCCCATCTTCTTAGAATAGAAGGTATATTAGTCCATCTTCATGCCTTCCCCATCACTAACGACCTTATACAAAAGAATCGGGCGACATTTTCGATGTTTGGCGTGCTTACTCAAGGACAACTATCTTCATTTCGGTAATTTTGGGTTTTGTGTGAAGATAGTTTCTGCAAGGTTTCTTGGAGCTAATGCTTACGTTTTTCGTATTTTCCGAAATTTTAAACTTTCGATTTTAGTTGGCAGATAACAGCATGTTGTTTGTAAAAATACCTTTTCAACTTCAACTATGTAAAAGTTAAAATTGAAAAATGGGTGATCCCTGCCCTCGCCGAATTCAAAGTGTTCACGAAGACTGCTCTTACGCGCTCACATTCAACCCCCGAGTCCCGCAATCGACAGTATTACTAGTGTTGGTGTCAAGCTGTTAGAGTTGCAATGGGATTGAGCAGTACCAAAGCGGCAGTTCGACGGCTAAACTGCAAAAGTCAGCATTTGATTTTTGCCTTAGTTTCAAAAAGCAACATACGCCAACTGCAAATTTCTAAATGCAAAACCGTCTATTTTTTCTGCGCCGTATAAAGCAACAGGCGGACAGTGAAGATCACGTGTGACAGAAGTCGGGAACTTTAGGAACTACGATTTTAGTATACTATCTCGTGAATTACATTGAAAACTAGTTATGGAAACTAAGTTTTATAAACACAATTATTTTCTGGTGTGGGTTGGAGAAATGAGAAATTGAGCTAGTTGTGGATATGGCAGGTTTTGACAAATCAAAAGTGGATGTGGTGGGCATTGCACCTGAGCCAAAAATCAAATACTGGCTTTTGCAGTTTAGCCGTCGAACTGCTTGTCCCTTTGACCTGCAGTTTTGATGCCCACAACCCACAACCCCAAAACTATCATCGACTCATTATGACAGGTCTGACACCATTACCATTCCCAATTTCGGCATTACACAATCAAATCAATAATTCGGACATACTGTGTCCTGTGACCTTTTCACCCGAATACGGGTTGTTTCGGTGACCTTTGTGGCACAATGAAACGATATTAAAACTTACAAGGGGACGTTGTCAGGTTGCCGGGGCGACATCCTACATGCAACGCGCAGCTCACCGATAACTCTCTGAAAGCGGTAGGTGCGGAAATTCAGATTTGATCCTTCTGGAGGGTGACGAAGTCTGAGGTCAATAGTTGCAAAGGGGTGATACGTGCAAACTGACAAATGCAATAAGGATTTTCCAGTTTGGATTTCCAGTGAGTCCCCATTAATACACACGGTGAGTCATGGGACGAAATTTGGCTTCGAAATTTTTTTATCACAAGGCGGTGAAATTTGCAGAAAAAGTTTTGGTTTTGTTAACTCTCGAAGTGGATAATATCCAACTTACAGTAGTAGAGCCGTTTTTGAGCGTATTTTCAAAAATCACTCGAAGACCCAAACTGGAAAATCCTTATGGTATTTAACATGGGATTGTTCAGTTTGCACGTATCCCACCTTTCATTGATTGAACCCCAAATTTTGAGACCCTCTGGCGGGGTCAAAAACCTGAGTTTCCGCACCTACTTTGTGAGAGGTGCATGTTTATGGATACGCTATGCGCTGCATAGGGTGTAGGCGATGTGCGCCGCGGACACCTGACAGTATCCCATTGTGAGTTTGTAGAGTGTGACGTCACCGCACTGTTACCCGCCCATTCGTGACACGGAATGTGTGGTTTTAGGCTTTCTTAAATCCACCCAACTCTGTTATGTATCTGACAATCGCGCGGGTTGTATATGATATGCCGATTGAACTCGGAGTTGGGGGACTGGGGGTGTTAGCCTACGTAGCTAATCTGATCGCTCGCTATTGAATATTTATCAAAAACTTACGACTGAGGAGACGTTCACTATGGTTGCATCATGTAGTTCGTTTTCAATCATTTGATTCGCCACGATCTGACTGACGTTGATAAGCGATTTGAAATTGACATCGAAAACTCTGTCGTAATCAAATATTGAACATAACTGCTTCGGACGTAAGCCATAAGACAAAAATGCCCTTTTATTAATTACCCTTACGAAATTTAAGAAAGAGAAATACGCTCTCACGTGTCGATTTGATTAGGCTGGATGTCGAGGAAGCTTGTAGGTGGTCCTGAAATTGCTGCATTATTTACAAGGTGATGGACTGGTTCAAGTTTGCCGAGAGACTGACGAGTTTGTTCCCAATCTGTCAGGTCAACATCAATCGCTCTTATCGATGGATATTCCTTTGTAAGCGTCTCAAAACTGTTCTTATCCTTGTCCACCACTATTACTCCCGCCCCGGCATCCACGAACTTCTTAACTATTGCTGTACCCAAGCCTATACAAGTGTTCACATTATTTAGTGAGCGCAACTAAAAGGTGCCGGTAGAACAGTTGAATATATTAGAAGTACAGGCTACCAATGCTAGTGAAAAGGCTTACTTCCAGCACCGCCGGTAACCAGAACTGTTCGCCCGGTGAAATCATAGGATACAGACATTTCTTTAAGCAATGTGCGGGTTTCCGCAGTGAGCACACTTTGTTTCCTTACTTGACAATGGTAAAAAAGGAACTAATAGAAATGAAACCGGTGTCGTAGAAAGGAAACTAAACTAATGTGTGTACAGGATGAGTATATTCAAAATTCCGAGCTCCCACTATAATCTCCACACTCCACATTTTTAAAAGTATGGCGGCATATCTATCTATTCCTCTATCACATCTGCAGCTTGTGAGATTATTTTATCTTATCCGTAAGTTATAGTGCATTGTTTTCAGTTATCCAGTTGCAAATTGTTTTTAGTGTAGGTTACATGCAGGCAGTTTCACTTTTGACTGGAACAGTAACAACATATTTAAGTATGCCACTCTACCACTCTATACATCATGTGCCTTACATCTCGGCTTCAATGTAACATAAATTCAGCGTAAATTATTCAAAACAGCACTTGTGAACTGCGAACTGGTATACCTGTATGGAAACTGTGTGGTGTTGTCACTTAGAATAATTCGCAAAACAAAACGGTGGTAAACGTAATTACTTAAATGCATCAGTCAAGTAACTGAAATTTGGAGTAGTAATTCAAATCCGGAACAAAATTGCGTTCCGTTCCGAATTACGATTCTGACCGGAGCGAAGCGCTGGAAAAACGTTCCGATTCGGAGTCGGAACCGGGTTGTCCAGAATTGTAACCGGAACTTTCCGTAAATTCCGAATAAATGTATGGAACGAAGTAAAACACCCATTTCAAGCATGAACTCAACACACTTGGAGGAAGCTAATCATATTCTGATAGTAGGCAGTGAACACTCACAAATTGTGACTCACAGCATCATCGAAACAGCTCATATAACTTGATATTATATAAGCATGCAATCAGAGCACATTTCGAACTATTACCTGAAAACATTCCTTCGCAGTTAGATGTGTGTCACATAAAAGTAATATGCAAGGAAGGAAATACTTGCTGAATTTCAGATTCACACCTGGCAGATTTGACAAAATTTACCATAACATGCTTCGGTGCCTGCCAAATTTAAAATTTGGGTTCTGGCCTGCCCGTGTGTCATACAAACTGAATTTGAAACGCGAAAAACGTTGGAGTACAGTATTTATTGTTGCTAGCCATTGTGTTCACCAGCTTGAAATTTGCTTCACGCGTTCAGTTCCAACCGAGTTATTCTCTGTTGCTACATGACTGTCATTTACGGATTCTAACGAAAAAAATCTTGATTTCGGCAAGATCCAACGAAGTCAAAAGTCAAACTGAAGAAAAAAGTAATCTAGGTTATAAAATTCTCTTGGTGCCTTATGATTTGATGAATGAGACAGTGCGCCCTCCGCGAAAAAACTTCCTCATAACTTCGTATGCAACAACAATAATGGAAAAATTAAAGGCCTACATGGTCGCACACATGCGTAATAAGCTGCTGCCAGCCGTATTAGTGATCTTATGCGCTTTTGGTTGTTAGTTTAATCGCTGAGTTGTAAGATTTGCTGTTGTTTGACATTACGTTGATAATCAAGAGTATAACAAGAGGAACATCCAAATAGCAATTTCAAAGAAGTATCGCTTACTTAACATCAGTCTCAGCAATGCTCCACCAGCAATCCAGTCTGCAGATATATCTACGGGCAACTGAACAGCCATTGATCAGATGAGCAAGTAATACTACTGGACTGTGAATCAAACTACAAGTACACAAAATATTCCGTATTTCGGTAGCTTGATCCAAACGCCGGAGGAATTTCTGCTTGAGCGTTGATTCCAGTGTTCTGCGAACATCTTCGCATGCCACCAATGCTTCTGTCCCCGAGATCCGACCTACGAGGACTGATTCTTCGGAAACCTGTTAAGAAAATACAATTAATTCATGCGTTGAAACTAATGTTCTAATTTATTCATACCTCGGTCACAGAGTATCTGAATATTCTGAAGGTTGGGACAAGCGGCGTGAATTTCGCGTAGAAAAACTTGATCGTACTCATGGCATGTTATTCGCAAATCTTCCAATGTCTCTCCAATCCGACCTTTGCACATTTTTAGAATTCCGTCCCTTGAAATCTACACGATATTTTACTGCATTCCACCCGTTAAATACATTAAAAGAATTAAGTTTACATTACTTACTCGTGGATTAAAAGACACGTCAACAGATTTTAATGCCTGACATTCCCGAAGTTGCATCAACGTATCATCAGAAACATCCGAGTGCGAAACATAGAACTTCTCCAGACAAGGATTGTTCTTGACGACCACATCTGCTACATCGTCATCCATTTCACGCAACTCGCTGCAGTCGAAGAGATTTAATTTTGTAAAGCACTGCACGAGTGCAATGAGATCTAACACAAAGCAAATGTTACACACCACAGAAATATAAAAGATCTTTCGAAATGAAACAAAACAATATTAAAGGGTTAAGTAAAATATCCACGCCGTGAAACCCCTTTCATCATCCAACCCGTACCCAGATCCATCACCCGTGAATAAGTTGAGTAGATCCGTTCGAGCCAACCACGGAGTTTCACTAATTCAAAATAACTTCTACTAACCTTGCTTTGACAAAATTAGACTTCGAAAGCGAACTGATTCAACGAACTGGCCCAAACATGCCAGTTTTCCCACTAAGTCTGACGAAAGTTGTACATTACCCAGGCATAATTCATTCAAGTGAGAGTGACAAGCCAAATTAACCAGTTTCTCAGAGATTTTGCCCCTGCGGAGAAGAATCTTAGAAATTTCCCTTCCAAGTTTAGGAGGAATTTGATCTTCTACGCCATCGATTTCCTCAAAATTATTCTTAATGACATCCAGAACCCTACACATCCCAAGATAATAAGAAAAACTCATACAAATCATTAAATCTCATGCAATTATGGATGTCTTACAAATCCTGAAGAGGCGGAACAAAGCCCATGACGTCTAAACTGACATGGAGAAAATTCCATTAATTCAATGCGTAACGATAGGAACGAGATGACCCAGACGATTCGGGTCTCCTAAGGAAAATTTACATGCTTTGATTTAGTCGCGAACGCCATCGACCACAAACAAATTAGTTTCCACAGTAACGTTTATTCTGCCTCATTGATGTTCACACTTTATCACCATTATGACATGAATGCTATTTGTCCTGCAACTAAATCCAACAATTGCCAAAGAATTCAGTAATGAAGGTGCAAACTGAAAGAATTTGAATGAACCTAAATAAGATTCCACAGCGAACCTCATTCATAAATCATAAGTTGAAGTCCCTAAAAATTTTATTAGACACATAGTACTCATTACCTGTAAAAGATTGTGTGATGGCCGGAATTAAGGCCTGGATAATTGCTACAAATGATTACAATAGACTTTGTTTTTTCTAATCATTAAGTCTAAGCCACTTTCCAGTTCCAGTTTAAATGCCATCCCCCGAAACTGATGTTACTACTAGTGTGACATTTCGGACGATTCCGTTTTTCGCGCCATTATATCAAATCTTCCAACCTTTTCTCCCAGTAACGTTCAGGCATTTGTACTACTTTTTGTACTGCAAGTATAACGTCAGCAATTTTCTTGCAGTATGTACTCAGTATTCATCAGCTGCCCTCTTTAATTTTAGATTCGATTAGAGTGCATACTGCATACATCTTGAATTATATTGACAGGTGGGTGATTAATGTAGGAGAAGATAGAATACATGCAATGTAGATTTGACAAAACCTCATCTCTATGATATCGTGTTCACTCGATGACTCTGGAGTGTATAGGAATTGGCTGACGTGGAATTTCACTTCCTGTGGTAAGATCACGAAAATCAGCACGGCAGCTGAATGAAAAGTGGTGTAGCACACTGATGTGTTCGTGCTATGTTCTGTAGGCTGTAGAAGCGAACGACCAGAACTGTCTTATTCTGAAGGTGGAAGGTTGCTGCTGTTCTTCCTGTGAGCTGTTTTCAGTAAGGATAAAATTGTTCAGCTGAAATATTACTGATAGTGAGCGGACACAGCTGGGAGATTTTTGAACACATTGATTGGGAAGAATCCTTTGAAATTTAACTGATTTGTTGAAGTCATAGTCGGGAAGTGCTGTGTGGTTTTGGCTTTAAAGCGAAAATTAGGTAATTGCTACACCGTAGTGGCAGACTTTCAAACTTTCTTCCGCTTATTAAGCTCGTGAAAGTCTTAGACTAGCCGTCAAGATGACCGATGAAGGGCCTCAAAACAAAGTGGAAATTCAGGAGATCTTTCGCCGATTACGCAATTCACCAGCAAACAGGGTATTTTCGCAACTTGTTTCCATTACTTTTAGAAATGATTCATATTGTTGTAGCCTAAAATAAGTGCGGCTGTGTAAAGTATTCTGATTTACTTCTTTGGAATGTATATTCGGATTATTACCGGTCATTACGTCAATATTGAAAGCATCACCATCTGAGCCATTCTCATGAGAACATGATGAAAAAAATTCAAATACTTTAATGTTTTGAATCCTCAGGTTTGCTTTGATTGCAATGCTAAAAACCCTACGTGGGCCAGTGTAACGTACGGTGTGTTCATTTGCATTGATTGCTCCGCTGTTCATCGATCCTTAGGAGTGCATTTATCCTTTGTGAGATCAACACAGTTAGACACGACCTGGACATGGACACAACTAAGAAGTATGCAACTTGGGGGGAATGCTAATGCTGTAAGTTTTTGCGATAACTTATGCGAAAATTTGTAAAGAAAATCTCGTGGTGCTGCATGAATGGTGTGGATGTGTGGATTCATCATATACTTTGAATCTCTGTGGTGATCGAAGTTGTTTTATTCAAGAGGCGCGTGAGGCGGTATGCGATTATATATTAAGGGAATCGGATAAAATTGAATAGATTCGTTTCTCGTGGTATACTTGCAGTCAACATTTTTTATCCAACACAACAGCATTAGTAATGATGCTCAGCAGAAGTATAACTCGAGAGCGGCCCAACTCTATCGGGAGAAGCTGAGTCAGATGGTGCAAAAGTACAATAAAATACATGGAAACAAGGTTAGTACAGTTTTTTATTGCTTCCACTGGATCATGATCAATTGTACAAAGAGGCGGTGTACTTAATTTTTTGTCAAATCCATTATAGATAGTGTTCGAATCGGAGGATACTGGTGACGGCGAGGGATCCAAAGATGTTGATTTCTTTGATGAAATTCAGTCTGCTCAAAAACCTGTTGATTTCCCAATGGATAGCTTGATGAGGCTCAATATGGTAAATAATATTGCAAAAATTGAGTCTCTAAAATTATAGTGTGAAATTTTTAAACCACGCTCATGCTATTCTAGTCGGAAAATAACTCGTCTGAACCCAATGTGGGGCCAAATGTGGACGCAGCCTTAACGACAGACCCACCTGCTTCAAGCGTTTCTCGCAAAAGCACTATTGGTCAGCGGAAACCCGCTAGCAAGGTAATTTTATTATGACAAGTTTAGCTAAATGCAAGGAGTGGAATATTTTGATTTACCGAATACTTGGAATTTTTCCAGTTGGGTGCCAAAAAAGCTGGGTTTGGAGCCCAGAAAGTGAAAGCTGACTTTTCCGAGATTGAACGAGAGGCCCAAATGCTCGATCAAATGAGAGAAAGAGAAACTGAAGAGGTGCGGCTTGCTCAAGAACGAAAAGCTGAAGAGGAGGAACGATCAGTGAGTTGCCAAAGATCTTTAATTATGATCAATCATTACGCCTGTCGAAGGTTTCAACTGAATCTATTTTTATTTAGCTCGTATCTATGAGATTAGCCTACGAAGATTTGAGTAAGAAGCAGCAGCAAAGGAAAGAACAATTGAAGAATGATCCAAAGAAAGCCGATCAAATTGAAAGATTGGGAATGGGTATAGGCATCAGATCGTAAGTTTCTATTACTTACAATGCTGTGGTGTGACGTGAAGAAAGATGAAATTTTTGTATAATACTTTCTGCCTGTACTAAATGTTTCAGAGGAGTCAGCCATTCTGTCATGAGCGATATGAAAACCATAGATCAAGAAACCCCGACATCATACAATAAGCAGCCATCTAGCAGATCGGACAAGAAAGCTGATTCATTTTTTGATGACTTTGAAATTATTGGAGATAATCCTTTCCGCAGTTCTTCGGGGTACGCCGTTTCTGAGAAGTTTTGTATGTCATTCAATGTCTGTCATGAATGTCGTCTAACTTTGCGGAATTTTTAACTCCAGGTATTCCAGTCGCAAAACCGCAGATTGGGACTTTGAAAAATCAAAGAGGAGAGACAGTGAAGAAGAAATAGTGATAACGAAGCCTAAAACCCGAGAGCCGGTAAGCATGAATTCCAGTGGAGTTGGAGATGAGGCTCAGAAGAAGTTTGGGAATGCAAAGGCCATTTCATCGGACCAGTTTTTCCACGGTGGACAAGACAGTGATGTGAGTTTTGATTTTGGTGTTCTCATTTCATTGTCTCCACTTCTTTTAATCTAAATATTTATGGTACCTAAAGTTTGAAAGAAGAACGAACCTGACCAGATTCGAAGGGTCCACTTCTATATCTTCTGCGGATTACTTCGGGGACGGTCGTCAAAGGAATTTGCAGAGTCAGTCTTCACTAAGCACATTACAGGTACTGTATTAACCCGAGTTGGAAATATTTCTGCGCCGTCGTTCTTCTAAATTTATCACCCATTTCTGTACTATTTTTTGCAGAATGTCGATTTGGATGACGTGAAGGAGAGCGTACGTCAAGGAGTCACTAAAGTGGCGGGTAAACTTAGTAATCTCGCCAACGGAGTTATGAGCTCATTACACGAGAAGTACGGCTATTGAGAATATAGCTCTCAATTTCTGTCATTGATTCCGTTGAAATATTTTTTTATTGAAAATATAAGCTTAATTACTCGATACCCTATCACTGCGGTGGTTTTGTGACAGAATCTCTGTCGCACAAAACAATATCAATCAATGGCTTATTATTACAATAAAGTATAAACTACTGTCTCAGTATATGGTGAAGTGCGTTTAGGATACTCGGCAGGAAAATTGTCAAAGCAGAAATACACTGAAGTTAAACAAGTCTTGGTGCTCAAGTTGTCGCACCGATAATTTCAATCGTTAGTAGTAAATCCGAACTAGCAAAAGAAAAGATGACTGCACCACCGCATGCAGTGCAGGAAATTTTAAACCGTTGTGGTCCAGGTGCCTTGCGCATCTGTTGTTGTCATGCTACTTTTTTAGACAAGTGGTCAACTGGTGAGCAGCATCAGTCATGATTTGCTACGTGCGTAACTTTTCTACTCCGCTTAAGCCATTTGGGAAGGACTGTAAGTCCTGGATTGTATAGAGCCGAGCCGTATGAGAGTACTGTCAACACGAGGTGTGTTTCAGCAGAAGTGGTACTTCTGAAATTGTTTATAACACAAAATCTAATGTGAGTTAACCAGAGATGAGCATGCGAACCAAGTTTTCGCCACAGACAATCATTTATGTTTATTCAGAGAGCTGGTTGGATCTTAGTGATTCGACCTATACTTTAGTGTATACATATATTTTTAGCGTTAAATTTTTGTTGGGGCGTTTTAGTTAATGTAATTGCGGTACTCATATCCTTATTGCCAATGAGAATTGCCTTACTGAACATTCGCGTCTTTTGTAGAACTTAGCGAAGTGCTCGAGTATCCCGAATGTTTCGGTGTCTTCAATTTAAAACTGTTCTGTCAGTTGATGCACTATGCTGGTAGCATGTTGCGTGAGTTTAATAATAATTCACTTGCTCGTCTTGTAGGAAATTACTGTGAAACGTAGGGAATGTAATTATAATCGGAAATTGTTTTAGAATTTGTATTAGTTGCAGAAATATACAGCGGATTTGAGTGGGGAAACAAGTCGGGTTTCTTAAGTGTTCCAAACCTTGTCGTCAATTTTTTAACAGTCATACCCTAGCAGCTTCTGCACTTGAGTTTACTATCGCATGTAGCAGTTGAACTGCTCCGATTCTGAGGGCGGAATTCACCGTGTTGATACGAGTAATAATTATATTTCTGCTCTTCTGTAACTATTAGTAAATTATTGTTTAATTAGTTACAAATGCAACTGTGAATTATATAAAATCTGTGAGGTTTGCGAAATAAAGTGATTGCACACGTGGACATGATGCTCGTACTACGAAATAAACTTTACGGAATCCCACTGAGTAACATAAGAAGGTGCAGTGTTATTGCCCATAATTTAATACAAAGATTGCGGAAAGTGTTTTAGAATGAACGATTTACTCACCCCAATGGCATAGTAATTCAGTTTATAAATGCACCAGTAGTTAGGTCAATTGAATTAATCGGCCAAGGGAAAACTTATTTAGGAGATAATAAGGTTACGTGCTATCATCATAGCAGTCGTTGCTCACTCTCCAAAAGCTTGTTATAAACATTCGTGAAAAGGAAACTGGAAAATTATTATGAACGCACACAAATCTAAGCAAGGCAATTGTTTAGTTTTTCGTTTATCAATGTCTACATTAACAGGGTCTCCTGTCTGGTCCCCGCTTCCTGGGAGCTGATTTCACAATGTTATCAACCCGCATGATCATTTCCGCAGCTTCAGATGCAGCAAAAACTATTCGTCTCTTCACAGCCAGAGACTCGACGATTCCCAGCTCTTGCATGTCCGCAACTTTTCCTTCGTACATGTCTACACAGAAGCAGAGATATGTACACGAATTGCTTCTAATTACCGGGAGCTTATATTTTATTAATACGTAGTTCAGGTAAACTTACCCAGTCCCATCGTATTCTTTCCTTGGACATGTGCAGCTTTCAACTGAGCCACTAGTTCCGCCGAGTCATACCCAGCATTATCAGCAATTACTGTAGGTAATGTCTGCGGAGACAATTTACTTATTAGCAAAAAGGAAGACCAGAAAATTGACGACATAAGGTGAGAAAGATGCGTATGTGCTTACCACAAGTGCTCGACCGAAAGATTCCACTGCAAGAGCTTCCTTCCCAGCAGTTTCACTGGCTAGCTTAAAAACTGCAGTAGCCATAGCTGTCTCACTGCAACCTTAATTGAAATCCAAAACGTGAGCGGCTTAAAGTTTTTAATTATTATTTGGACACAGCCGTTTGACTTACCCCCTCCGTACACGGTCCGTGTATCTTTTACAGTTGCGGCTAACACACACAATGCGTCATGAAGCGAGCGCTCCGCTTCATCTATGATCTGAGTAGTAGCTCCCCTAATAACAACGGTACAAGCTTCACCTTTGGCAACTCCACTGAACTTGATGACCTTATCTTCGCCAATCATGACCTGCAAGATTTAGTTTACAATTACAGGAACGAAATAATGTGAGGAGAAATTTTAACGCCCGTTGGAGTCACCTCCTCAATCAATTTGCAATGTCCAAGCTTCACATTTTCTGGATCATCGAAGGTTGAAACTATGTCGGAACCAGTAACTAATGCAAGTCGCTCTACTCCCTCGAAATCTGCATGCTCAATGGCCATTACTCCAGCATCTGCGAAGAGCTGTTCCGGGTAATTGTAGATCAACTGCCTACAAGTTACACCAAAATAAACATAGTGAGTCAGCATTCTTGTGTCAACAGATAGAATACAATCTAGATTGATCGTACCTGTTAATGAAAACATTGATGCCATGCTTCAAGATTTTGTCTACTTTTTCTTTCATCTTCTCCTTTTCAGCTAGTTCAATTTCTGCAACTTTTGCCGTTGAATCCACTTGAACTCGGGATCCAAAAACTTTAATCTTGTCTGTATCCATAGGGGTGTTTGCAACCATAATTTTCGCATTCTCAATCCTCTTAGGCTGGTTCACTCCGATTTTCTTGTCTAATAGAAACCCCTCGTCTAAGAAAGAATCGCTCAAGGTACCACCTTGCTTCTTCAGAATTTGAATAGCATCTAAATTTCCCGATCCTTTCAGACGTAAAACGGCATCCACAGCCAATTTAGCAAAGAATTCCTTGTGCTGGGACAATATTTTAGAACTCAGCGTGGTCCTCGCAATATTCAAGAGATCTTCTCGGAACCGCACCTCATCACGCCTAAAATCAATCCGGTAAATTTAATTCAGAAAATCCATGCAAACAATTATATCTATCAGAAAATCAGCGAATTCTGTATACCCATGATCCATCGCCAGGCCCTCCAGGGTCTTCAAGGCCTCAATTGTGGCAGACCGCCACCCCGCAATGATGGTTTGAGGATGAACTTTCTGTTCCACCAATTTCTCACCCTCTCGTAATAATTCAGCAGCCAGTACAGTAACGGAAGTTGTTCCATCACCAACTTCATCATCCTGCGTCTTGGAAATATCAACAAGGATTTTCGCTGCTGGATTATCTACACCAATTGATCTCAAAATCGTTGCTCCATCATTGGTAACTTCCACCTGAAAGCAATTCAATTTTAATTGTCATCCGACATCATCGCATTTGCCTACATTATTTCCTTAGGGTTTGTGGGAACATGAAGGGGCTCGACTCAACGTGATTCTCGAGAATGTTCTGCGCCTATGTGATACACACCGTGCATACTAAAGCTCTAGCCGGCAAATTACCTGGCCGTCATTACGACCGGTCCCAACCAAGATCTTATCCATCCCCTTCGGCCCCAGTGTGGACTTGACCAAGTCTCCCACTGCAATTGCACCGATGAAACTACTTAATCGGGCGGTTTCTGCCTTTTCCAGATCAGCATCATGCTTCATAATACGTACTGGGTTTAGGGACACCTGCAACAAAATTTAATTATTTTCACTTTGACATTCATTATTTACTACACGTATTGACCGCCAAGAAAACTTTAGTATATTAGAGACAGAAACGTACGAACCATTTTGGATTCCTGATTTCACTAAGTTCACACAACGTTAAAATAAAAGGCCGAATTATAGCACGGATTTCTTTCCCACTACGTGATTCAACTTCACCACGCCGTTCCTTTATACTTGGCTCTCGCAGCAAAGTGTCTCCCAGAGTTGAGCCCGTCCACCAGAATAATATGATTCAAGTCAGCGCCTACGCGGGTTGCTCAAGTGTGGGAAATGGGAACGTCGACGTACATATACGTCGGCTGCTGGCTGCTTCCCCCTTGTATGTCGTATAACTATGGGGATTCTATAATAGGTGGCCCTTCAGTACACTGTGGACCACGTGTGCAGGCGTGCGGTGTCTTTCTGTTGCTTATACGGGCACTGGGTCCGTACCACTGTCTCGTTAGTTAAAAATTGGCAAAAACGGATTTCCTTAAGGTGGATGTGGATTGGTTGTGGGTGTGAAACAATGCTTGGAGGCGGGGCTAATGAATGATGTCATCTGTATTGGCTAAAACCTGGAAGCCCTGCTTCAAACGGGTTTAAGGTAATCCAAGAAAGGTGAACTACATAACCTTTTTGTCGTGCCAATTGTGTGAGGAATCATTCAATAAATTCGAAGTATTAGAAAATAATTAATAAATTCAGCCTAGTCATCAGTAAGTTGATTTTCCGGTTGCTTGTAGCGCTTCGTATTTTATCGAAACGGCTGAAATGGGTGGATTAACTTCCAGATAGTACGGGTGAAGGGAATGTAGTACATACGGTACATAGGTTTTAAAGTTGACTCATCGTGATTCTGATGCAGGGGATACGTTAGACACATCAGTGGAATCGAGTGGAACGGACGGAAAGACCGGAATTGATATGACTTTAGATGGGAAGTAAAGAGAGGTTTGAAGAATATTGATTCAGTTGACGTGCCGGATCGGTGGACTGTGGTCCTTAATTTGTGTGCACAATCTGTCACAGAATCCAGTGTTCACGGTATCAGCTGTAACCTGCTGAAATCATCATCCCTGGGAAACCTTTCGTGGTAAGAAGTTGCTGAGTGAACAGCTTTTATTCATTGGTGCAATGTATTGTTTCAGAGAGAGTTATATATGTTGAATGTTTGACCCTTTTAGTGCTCGAGGGATGCAGTTGAGACAACTGATCTTATCATTAGTGCATTGACGGAGCAGCGGAAGTGATACATAGTCGTGGGAGTATTCTGCTGAAGCTTGTTCAACCACAAAGTCTGCCTATAGTTTACTAGGATTAGCAAAAGAAGTAAGTCTGGCTGTTCTGAGGTGGCTTGAAAGCCTATGAATGTTCCTCTGGCTCACATTCATTCGAAGGCGGAGTGTAAATTATAGTGTGTTCTCATTTTTGAGTTCAGGAAAAGAATGGATGCCTTCAATGACAATTTTGAAGCAAACTATGAAGCAGATCCTGCAGCGGAATTTTTGGCTCGGGAGCAGAACAATCTTGCAGGATTAGAAGATGATATTCCTCCTGTGGTAGCTAATGGAATTCCAGGTACGGAGGAAAGCCTATAAGTTCCATATACGTTGATCTAGCGGTGCTTCTACTATGTGTGGGAAATAAATTAGTTGGGGTAATGCTTAACGGCTCATTAGCTAGTCAATATAATCTTCAGTAGGCGAACGTTCTTCAGTTTCCGTGAGTGTATTTTGGTATTTGGCTCGTCGCTGCTAAAGTGTTAGAACATTACCGGAATAAGCTGTACGCATAGTTTTGTGTTGCGTGTGAGAAATATTGTAACCAAGTTCCTTAAATAGTACTCTCGTGTTCATGCTCATTGAGGTGGACCACATGAAGTAGATTGGGCAAACGGAAGCTGAGTTGAGTGCTGTCACAAGAAACGCCCATGTAATGTACCTTTGCGAGAGGTGGTTTCGTTACTGCAAATGGCTTATTTTTTGTTGCTCTTTGGTGTATTAGCCTGATTATATGCTGATGAGTAGGAGTTTTCCAAATTTAATTGTTTGTAATCGTCGCATCAATCGTATCAAGGCAAAGTATAGGAGCTCACATTGCTGCCCAACTGCAGTACTAAGACTGTGATTGTTGCTATGTGTGTCTGGTCGAATTATGACGTATAGGGTACATGGAAGAAATTTGTGAAAGAATGTGGGCAAGTGCCTACAAGTTATAGAGTGCTGGTTGCTGGTACACTGCTAAGTATATAACCTTCGTAACTTTTTAAGTTGGGGGATGGGCTTTACTTTGTTTCAGACCTTTTATATCTGTAGCTACGATCTTCCTGTTCGTACATCCGTTTGAGAAAGGATTTTCCAATCATATTTGTGATGAGGCTTGAATTTTATTTAATGGTGAATATTGACTCCTAGTAGAAAAAGAAACTGTGCCAGCTGGGGAGAATGAAAGCGACTCTGGATTCGAAATGGTTAATCATTCTTCCTTTGACAACTTGAGTGCCAATAACGGCATTGGCTTTGATGTGAATGATGGTAATTTTATTTAAGTAATCATTATAACTTGAAGGAAAAAATCTCATTTTTATCTCCAGGAAGAATTTAGCGGATAACTTTTAACCCAATTTGCTTACTGGGGGACTCATTTAGTTACTCAAGAACGTAATACCCTAATCTCCCGAGGTGTTATTTTGAAGCGATTTTAGTGTGTACTTAAGTCAATTCTATTATTGAGTTTGTTAATAGACGTAGGCAGAACGGAGATCCGATCGGACAGTAGAGGCTAAAAGCATAGTTTTGTAATGAATATGATCCGAGGTATGGTTGTTTTTGCACTGCAGAAAGCTTTAGCGTTTACAAGGGGACTCCCCAACTGTTAACAACGCACAAATCAGTGACTATGCGCGGTTGAGTGATCGTCCAGTGAGATTACGAGTTTCTAGTTCCTAGATGCCGAAGTCCAGGTTTGGCTTAGTTACAAGCCCTCAAAGTTATCATCACTCAGGTATCTAAGGGTGCGCCTTTACTTAAAAATCCCATAAGTAACTTCCGGTTTCGAATTTCGAGTGATGTTTGAAAATCCCGCAAAAATTGCTTCTCAAGCAGTTGTATGGCGGATGGTTAACAAAATCAATAGTACACACGTATTTCATCATGAAATATTTAAAAAGTGTGCACTATTGATATTATGAAATTTTCATGGTGTTCCGAGCTGATAAGCTTAATATCAATTTTGCATAATTTTCATCACTATGCGCGTGAGTGAGCGCTTACGCGAAAGCCAAAACTGGGTTTTTCTTATGGGATTTAACGTGCGATTTTTAAGCGAAGGTGTAATCCCTCCTCCTGCGGCTTTGGGACCAAGTGACCAAAGTTTTGTGGCCTTGTAACTCAGCGTACACTGAATTTCGCACTGAGGAAATTGGCACTCGTATACTACTGGAAGACCTCTCGATTGTGCTTAGTCACCGATTAGTGCGTTGTTAACAGGTGGGAAGTTTCCCTAGTAAGTGTAGCATGCCAGCGATTGAGTATATGCTCGCGTTTATTCACGAATACTATGCATGTCTGTTGATCATTGAATTTCTCTGTTTGCCTTATGTGAAATCGCCATCGAAATTGCCCTGAGATGTCTAACCTTATAAGAGCAAACTTCATGTATTTGATTCGGCACTTCCATAAAATCTTCAAAAGAATTAATTGAATACTTGTTTTGAGGTGTAATATCTTGGGGTTTCCTCTGATATTGTATGTCGAAGCTGTAATTATAATAAACTTAAGCTCCGGACAAACATGTTGTACATCATCTAAATTTGAATACCCAGAATTTGTAAATTTTACTTCATCTCTCCTGCCTCCTGAATTGCTTTAAAGTGAAAGATGTAGGATGTACTTTTGGTTCTGTTGAGAGCTTACCGATAGATGTTTTTCCTTTTAGAAACGGCACCATCACCAACACCGCAGCCGCAAACTATTCATTCGAGTATTCCGAGAGAAGAACCTGAAAAAATCAAACGCTGGCGGGAAGAGCAGCAAAAGAGATTAGAAGAAAAAGGTAGGGTTGTACAGTTCGCATCCAAGGATGGAGCTATCATTATTGTGAACTAACCATTTTAATTGGAATTTTAGATGAAGAAGAGGAAAAGAAGAAGGCAGAACTAAGGGAGTCTGCGAAGAAAGAACTGGAAGATTGGTATAAAACCCATGAGGAGCAAGTGGCAAAGAACCGCAATGCAAACAGGTAATGTGCTGGGATTCATAGATGACATTGAATAAAATCAAGATTTGAATCACGGGACTGGGTAGCTGTCTGAACGCGCGTCGCTTCCGTGATTTGAAATATAATTGTGAGCTGACTTGAGTCGAAGGGTGAAATATCTGGGCTCAGATTGGCTACTTGAATTGACACCAGAATGAGCCTCTGATTCAGACTTAAGTCTTCAGGAGCGGCAAATGTGACAGTCATGAAGTAAATGTCACTCTAATTTCTAATTGTTTCTTTCATGCTTTACCCATTCCTAGGGAAGCTTCAAAGTAAGGAATCATTCTAGTTATAATGATATTTGGTTGAATATGTTAGTTCGCATTGAACTTTGCGAAATCTCTTCCACAGCTTTAGTTAAAAATGTTTATGTGGTGGCGCTGAATTTGAGTTTACAGATATCTTAATGTGTGGTGATTTAATTTTTTTTCTACTTGGGTGCACCATTACGCAAAAGCACGATGAAATAAAATTTCTTATTTTGTTCAGCACTGACATGGTGGAAGTGTACTAGTATACTATAGAAGTCGCAGTACTGTGTGTAGGACTTGCTGAAAAACTTACAAAGTAGAGTTTTGGAGGCTATTGTGAAATGAAGATGTGTTGGTCGCGTTCGTGACGTGGTGGTTTACTGTAGTGTGACTTGAAATCCACCGGATGCACTGAACTGAATTTTCATATGATTCTGTATGAACAGGAGTGCTGAAAAGGAGCTGGTGGCTGACACAGATCCTATCGAGCCCGGCACGGAGTGGGAGAGAATCGCCAAGCTATGTGACTTTAATCCAAAGGGAAGCAAACACAGTAAGGATATTTCCCGCATGAGATCCATCATTCTTCAGGTGAAGCAAAATCCTCCGATCAAAAGACAATAAAAAATATAAGAGGTAAATTCTTAATGAGTGGTATTCCGAGGCATCGCATTCATTGTGCACCTGAATTCAAATGGAATAGTGAAAGTAATGTGCTTTTTACTGTATGAAAAAGTTTTTGTTCTATGAGATCTTTCATAAGTATCAATCATGAATGAAATGTATGTCGAATGCTTTAAAGGAGGTACATTTCCTCTGAACTACTGCTGTATGGACCTCTTGCGGGCGTACATATAGCCCTACTATTTCAATATCACGATTACGGAACATCTCCACTCTAAATTATTGAACTTGTACGGCGATCAAGTCAGATGTTGCATTCCTTAGGTATTAATTAAGAGCATAATCAACAGTATATACAATTTTTCAGTTCTATTGAATGGGTCAGAGAAAGTAGTGATGAAGATAGAAAACGAGTAGATTCGTATCCAAAGTTATGGTAATCTAAAAACCAGTCAGTGAAAATAAACTTTCGGAAATTGTTGATATGTCCTGTTCTTTATTTACACCCCGGTTATGGGACTGAAACCAAGTGAAGCGGGCAATATCAAATGGACCTGAGCGACACTTTGAGTCATTATCATTCTTGTAGGAATATTTTGGGTTGGAACTACAAATATTATGACAAGCTGTTAGAGAATTCACAACACGAGTCAAATAACTTATGGTTTTTCCAATTCAACTTGGAATCTCAATCCAAAGGACCTGAATTTTTCTTTACTAGGGCTGTGCCACCAAACAAAAACCGTCCGTAACAATGCGATAAATTCCTACTGTTTTTATTTGTTGAAAAGTCATATTTCTGATCAGCAGCAAGACAGTGTAAAACAGGTCATCACATTACGTGTAATATTTATAATTGCATAATGGAACAGTATCCATTACGATTAATTCCACTACATACTTGACTCCACTAATGGAATCCTTTACATTCCACCCTGCGCCATTTTCTGCAAATGCTGTGCAAATCTGTTTCGAATTAGGAGGGAAACATCGACAAATCTAGAAACGCAATTACTTAAACAAGCTTCCGTTTTCGTGTCTAGCTTCGACTGTGGCTTCTCAATACATTTCTCCCAACAAATATCCGTGAGCATTTGAACCTGCAAGTAATTAAAATTTGTTAATCATACAGTCTGATAATCACATTAGACGACAGCTAAACATACTGCACCACAAGAGTAGTAGCGTAATGTAAAATTAATGGAACCTCAGCTACGGTAGCACTTGCTGCTTACTGTATTCAAGTCAGATACCATCCTGAAGCTTGAGCCAACAACATATTATACTAACTCTGTACCTGCTGGCGCATTTCTTGCTTCTGTTGTTCTACAACCAAAAACTGCTGCAGTTCTTCAGCATCCGCTGATTTCGTGTCAGTTGTCGAATCTGTTCCAGAACTGGAACGGAAATCTAAATCTGTTGAGAAGGACGACATACTGGAGTCAACTGCAAAATGCGAAAAAAGTACATTAATAATTCACAAGGGACTTAATGGAGGATTGGCTTCACAATCTTAAATTAAGACTAGGAGTTGTTCTTACATTTATACAGCTCAATCACTACCTTGGTTAGAGGAATAAAAACTATCGATTACACGAGATATAAGGCGAGGCGAAACGGCCTACCGAATCAGTGAGGGTCCAATTAACTAAAATCTGTAGAATCTACCAAACGCGATACTTAATAATAAATTTTCCTTACACCTCTGTGTAGGCTGCTTCTATTCTATTACTTTTAGTCAATTGGCATGAGGTTTCTCAAGAAAAGATGATGCAAACGGGTCAACTTTTCCAGTGTTTCACAGCAACAGAAACAGGATCACAACGACACAACTCCATCCCACTGCTTTCCACAGTGAAGTACAGATCAACTCTGTAGAACATTTTGAATCCCCCACATTGCCATAGCATTTTGGCTCTCACATACTTTTGCAGGTAATAGTCTCACATCTCACTCTCAATTCCTTATGTTTCAGGCCTGTCGATGGTACTGTAAACTGTACTACGGCAGCAACCTGAAACAACGTCCAACGGCAAATGGCATTGGCGATAACGCGAAAAAATTATCCCAAGTTCAAATTATTTAAGCATTTTTAGCAGCTCGCCTACTACATACATTGCATCTACCAAAAATAATTGCCTTGAAATGGTATTTTATTGTTGAATAAAGCACGCGGCTCTCTCTTATGGGCGACGCAACGATGCAATCTTTGTTGGCGTTTAGTTGGCATGCCAAACCACAGCCACAATACACTATGTATGCTAGCATGCGAGCCCTGGATATGAAACGGATCTAAACACTGCGAACAAAGCATCGGATTTTATTATAGCATCGTGGCGGCAAATTCGAATGCTATAAATCTGTAGTGACAAGAGGAAACCGTGAAAAATGACGGTAATAATCATTGAATCGTATTGAGAACTAGTTAAATCTGCAGTAAGTTGCTTATGTTTAAAACTTGTCGTACGAGACACTTCGCGTATGAATATTTTCACGTGAATCGCCGAAAGAGTATGCTTTAGACTCGTCTCTGTTTTGTGTATCTCTACTGCAGGTTGACGGACTCCAGGGAAATGATTGCGCGCCAATATTTTTGGACTAAAAGTTCCAAGATATAAGCATTGCCTGGGAACTGAGGAGGAATAGGACAAGTCTTAGTAATCACTGACTGGCCAGCTTTACGATAGGCTCACCATGGCTGAGCAATCGGAGAATCGTCCGACTTTGAAAATAATCCGGCACGAGTATTTGGGGCATTCAAAGATTATGCCAGGTACAGTTCATTATTGCGGAGAAAATTTAGGTAATGTACTAGAGGACTAACTTTGTACGTATCAATTTTTCAGTAACTGTAAGGGAGCGGCCACTGCCAGAATCGTATCAGTCAATCATGATGGCTCCCATTAGCGACCAAAAACATTTTGAACTTCACTCTTCTAAAGGAGACATTGGTCCCGAAAATACTTCCAAACTGAGATCAGTACAATTGCTGCGACGAGCCAAAATTAGAAAACCAATAAAAACCACAGGAGAATCAGATGCTAAAATCCGCATGCCCCCGCCAAAGTTCCCGCCTCCTCGGTTTGTGAAAAAGAAAAAAGTGACGAATGCTAAACCAAGTGGTGCGACGTTGAAGCCGACCTTGCAGCCTGTGGAGGAAAGTAACAACAGTGCTGAGAAAAATTATCTTAACTTTGTTCCTTTTGAATTACCAAAAGTTAAGTTACGGACAACGTCATCCCTGTGTTCTGCCCAAAATATGCAACAACCGGATAGTGCTGCGGCAGCATCTAAACCTCAGGAAAAATCTGGTCGCGTCTCTAGGCTCATCACTGCCAAGCGAAGAAAACAAAAACTTATCAAAAAGTTACGACCGGCTATCAAGATGGAAGAAACCGATGAGGCATTGTCGGGAAAAAGAATAAGAAAACTTGTTGACTCGTGGGCGCAGAAACTTGGTTCACTAGCCAGAAGAAACGAGTGCTTGCAGAAGTGTAAACCGAAACCAGCGTCACAAGCAAAAAATGCGCTTACTCACCCAACTAAGGCTCAACTTAAACAAACGGAATCTCCAAGGGTCACAGCAGGATCTGTGATTCGTTTGAAAAATAGATTTCTTTTAGGAAAATATAAAACGTGGATGGCAACATACCAAACTCACAAAGTTGTACCCTCTAGTTCACAAGCCACCGACGAATATGGGTTAGTATGCGGTTATGGAAATTTATTTACGTAAAAAATGCAAAACTGAGTCCAAATTTTTATTTCAGCCCCATCGAAATAGTTCCCTCCAAATCAGCTGTTTCCTCGAATCCTCTAATTAGTCACACTATTGAGCTTTTGCGGTACAAGCGTCATGCCGAGGCCATTGCTGAAGATGTCGATATGTCAGTTGCCCCAAAGCTTGATCCCTTTCCTGTGATACCCACAAAAATCCCAAAAGGGGAACTGCTTTTACAAAATATACCGCTGACGCCGGAGGAAGTTCGAAGTGTACTGATGAAAAGACTTTCTGTTCTCGTTGCTCACAGTGGGTACACCCGTAAGTGTACTTGACTATTAGTCCTATTTTTATTAATGATGAGTCCATTAATCGTATTTGCTAATGTTTTCAGATACGAAGCTTCAGCCAATGGAGATGTTAGCAGACGCGGTTTACAACTTTATGCTGGAACTGACAACACGACTCAAACAAGTGAAAGAGCGGGAACTCGCCGGAGTTGACCATGGCTTCCCTGTAATTATTCTTACACTTTGTTGTTGGTATAAGAGGAGGATATACAATTATGACATAATTTCCCTTGAACAGGATCCGATCGAACGTGTACTAGTAGAGGTGGGCATGGGGGGTGTTCGAGGATTAGAAGAATATTACAAAACTAAAGTAATCGACTATCATCGGCGAATGGTCGAGCAGTGTAATTATATACGGAGTCAGTACATGAATCGAAATAGAGTTGCGTTATCAAGCACCGGTGCTCCTTTAGCATCCAGCTCGACGTAAGTGGTTCACATCTGATACTCTATCAGTAGCAAATACACGTTTTTCAGAATTTTCTAGTGTGTTGTGTAATAGTTTACATTTTTTTCATAGCATTACTGTGGACTTAGCCTCCGAACTTGAAAAGGCCACGAATACAACAGCACAGACGAAGCTGGTAGAAAGTTCTACTGTACGAATCAGACTAAAGGAAACTTTGGGTCAACATAGCGTCTTACGTTTAAATTTTGAAGAATCTCCTTCTCTTTCTTGTGGTGCTCAGTTGACGGATGCAGACGCTATGAAATCCTAAGTTATTCCTTGTGTCGTTAGCTGAGCATCGTATTTAGCTGATGGGATAGCGAGAAACTGGGAAGCTCCCAAAATTTCTCAGTTCGGCTGACTTCAATTGCATCCAATGGAGCTCTTGACGAAGTCTCTATCACTCTCATCATAGCCGTAGAGGAATTTTTGTCCCCTCTTAACGTGAAGGAGACATTCAAGAGCACTGAATCTGTGGGCAATGGAAGGGTCCCCTTGAAGTACGAGCCACAACTGGTTAAATGCAGGCGGAAGCCGGTGAAAAATTTTCCTCTGGAACAGTATTACTTACTGCAAAATATCTGCTGATAATTTCTTAAAGTTCAATTTTGTAGGGATTCAAGTGGAATATATTTTTTTAACGGATAGTCACTTTGTCTAACTCCCCCATACATGGCTGAGAGGACTCATTTTCACGGTTTGCGTAAAAACGCTTCCTTTTCAAAGTATTCTGAGTCCAGGACGGTGTGACTGCCTTGTCTGAGTCATGAAAACTAAGTTTGTCACTACGCGCACTAAAAATTTTATTTATGACGAATTATCATGTCTAAGAATTAGGTTTTGTCTGCTAGCAATGCAATCTCTGTGATAATAGTAATGTAAGCGATCATTGTATCTCGAATACTACGCCGAATAAATTTGGACGAGAGGAAGTTCACCTCAGCACTACTGTATCAAACGGCCTTTTACTCCGAGTCATTACCTACCAAAGTTAAAATCCGTTACAAGTCAATTTTTAAAATCGGACAAATTATATTAAAATTTTTAAAGGGGGTCGATAGTCCTTACCATTGCTTGTATTACGTTACAAGACTTAAAGTACAAGTGGATCTTTATGGCATTTTAGTCCAACCAAAAGTTTCATTAAGTTGCGCTTCGTTGGGGGGGATTCGACGGTTGAAAGTTTTGCATTCATCCAGATTAACATGTTGCGTGGAGCGCCTGCAAAATTATGTTGTGACACAGCCGACATGTGTCACAGGCCCCTTATGAGAGGGCAAACAAAAGTGACAAGCATGCGCATTCATGGTGGAAATGACTAATATACGAAACGTCCATTTCAAAACTGTGGAGAAACCGGGACAAAGAAAGAGAGTGAATTATTAAGTCCGTCCATCAAGCACAACTTCAGGCCGTCAGACCACAAACGATTTCAGCATATTCGGAAACATTCCAATTCCAGCTCCTTCTCAAATTCGAAAGAGCACAGCATAAATCCATCTGCTTGGAACCCCTGTTTCGAGATGAACGAGGTAAGCAGGAGCATATTGTATCATGCTCTCACGACGTACGGTGCTACATAGTCACCTTCTGCAAAATCCTAAATATAGTTTCGGTCCATCGCTGCTCTGTAGTACCATCACGTATTTAGTGCGAGAGCCACACGTTGAACATTTTACACGCAATAACCAAAACACGCGTGGATTCATTTAAAACTACTATGCGGGTCCTGACAAATTTCAGTCTTAATTCTTAGTTCCATCGCAACGCTGCTGTAAAGAAAATAAAGTTTCGGACGACCGAAAGGCAACCTATGCGACGACGACACCGACACCACTTAAAATCTGTGCCGGTAGTATCACAGTGTCACACACCGTAGGATTCGCAGTTTGACCCAAAGTGAATGTTGTCGTAAAAGCAACGCAGCAACCCTATCAAGCCTGCAATAGCCTATAAACTAATATCAGATGCTCGTCTGAAGATTTGTAAATCGATTGGAGAGAATCAATGGGATTTTTTTCTGCCAGCTTGTGATTGACAGCCTCCAAGAAATTTTCTGAAGGTGGAGACGCAAAATCAGCGGCTTGTTCCAAACACTGGACTTAAGCTGCTTGTTCCCGGTGTTTGCTGCACACTGTGTGAGGAGAAAAAGACTTAACTTGAGTACGCTTAAATCCACAACGTTTCTGGCATGTGAAAGTGCCGGAGGAAGGAAACGTTGTCACAGGTTCGGATGTAGGACCTCCGTGTGTGCCATGAGCAAACATCACATGGGTCTAAGGTCCGCGAGTGCTCGGAAATATCACCTTTACGCTAAAGTTTAAATATTTATGTCCTGTGTGATTTGGGAAACTCGTTCAGTAATTACTGGATTTTCCTATCCGTTACCCAGCGATCATTTGTAAATATTGATCAAAGGATAGTACCTGCTGCAATCATCTCTGCCGGAATTACCTATTTTGGTGTAAGTGTGTATAGTTTGGTCATGTCGCAGTCACTGTAGCTCTTGGTTACCTCCTAGTTTCCCCACTGTCTACTAATTTTCCCACGTATGCGTTGGAATTACTGACATTGATAAACGATTTGGTGTTTTGCCGGAAGCACAATGTTATGTTGCCTCCCCACTTCATTCTGACACTCGCCCTCACTTGCCCTCGATCTATGCAAATCTACCGACAGAAGTGTATGCACATATCGCTACAGTACTGTTAAACTTATCTACTTCATAACCGGACAAGACCCATAATAGCCTAGTTTACAGAGGTTCGTGTTTGAACAAGTGGTTGGAGTTCCAGGTGGTACAACAATGCTTGTACATAACATCTTTGCAAAGTACCGTTGCATTAAATTCGCCCCTCAATGCTAAATTGAACTTTCTCATTTGATGTTGGTATCTTTCCTGGTGGCGAATTTTCGCAGGGTCAAAGATCCTATCCTACATATCTATAAAGTGTGTTTATAAATGCTGTGCTCGTTCAATGACGCAGAAACTATCGAATTGTTCGAATTTGTAATTCCGGCTATTACTTGAGGGTGTCAACATAGAATTACCAGTTGGTGAAAAAGCAGTAGAAAAATTCAACTCCGTCGACCAAAGGGTCGTCCATGACCCCAACGAACTGACCTGGGTTCATCAATGTTAGAAATCTAATGTCATAAAGCATAAGTCAAGTTCACAGTTATCATCAAACTGACATTACTGTCTATATGTTTTACTTCTTACGAGTCTAACGAGAATGTGTGTATGTGATGTGATGGCTGCTGGGATTGGATGTTTCGATTAAATTTGAAACACCGGCGGAATTCCTCCACCATTGTGATAAAAAAGCTGCCATGCAAATTCTGAGCTATCAACTGAATCATGAAAAACCTTAATCACGTCCTTGTATGGATAGATGGGTGTCTGGCTTTAACCACAGGGTCAGAATTGCCTCCCACTCATGTTCCAGTCCCTCCCATGTTAAAGTGCCCACTATAATTCAAAGGGTCACAAATCTTTAGTCACAGGCGTCAGATTTTGACGAGCATGGTACTAAACAAAGTCCCAATGACTCACCTTTCGTTCAAATTGAAAGGGTTCAGATATTATATCATAACTATCATTCAGGAACATTGTGTAGATCAGAAAACTTTTAAAGGCATTTAGTACAGCGTAAATGTCAACTTCAAAGCTATCCGCAATCAAACGGATTGAAATGATGGACAGGGACAAGTATCTGCCTTGGGGTAAAGAGGCCATGGCATAATTTTAAGGCTGTCCGATCAAATCAGGGCACACTTCCGCTTGGACTGACCTTTACCGTCATCATGTGGTTACCATAGTTATGCAAGGTAGACAGTTGATTCATGAAGTAATGCCGTAAACGTGTAGGATTTTGATGGATTTACGTCTTCACACATCAACCTTTGCTTACGTGTGTCAAAATGCAAAGGGAGAGATGGATCTCATGTATACCATGGAAAAACAAGAGTTTTGGGAGGTTTTCCTTGTCGTCACTAAATCCGTCTTAAGGGGTTCATGTTCGTGGTCATGCATGTGCCGAATGCATTCAAAACCGGACTCCATTTAGTGTCCTTGTCGTGTAGGATAGGAATGTGCGCCTTTAATTAAGTGGTATTAAGCGACCCCAGGTCATGCTCGTATCGCTAATAGGTTGGGATTAGGATCCTGGTGTTTATCCAAAGAGGCCTGAGAGATATAACTGAGGAAAAAATTAATGGAATCATTGAGGAACTGGCAGCTGCTGACGGCTCTTATCCTTGATGCTAATTTGCTGTCTGACGCGGTGAACAACGTGCCTTTGACATGAAGGAAAATGAAATGGAAGCGACATTATAAAGCATTTAGTTGAATATGTATCTGCGGTATCTCTTCTGCAAGCAAATCAAAAATTTCTCCGTTTCCTGCCAACTCTCACTCTCCGACTCTCTCTCCACAGATATTGCCGCCTCTGTATTTGCTCAGTCAGAAGCGTTGACGGTGCAGTGCAGAGGGTAAATTGCCCTACGATATCCTCACAGACATTATCTGCCTCTACATGTACAACGTTGATCTGGGTAGTGCTGCTCGCTTTCTTCTGGCAACGTTTTCCCCTACATTCCTCCGAGATTGTTGAACGGACTGAGAGGCGCGCGGTGATGATGATGAAGAAAAAGGAGGTGGGGGAAGGAACAGCATCTGCTCTTCAGTCTTGACCTTCCCGTACAAGCGCCGCTTCTGAAATCATAAAAATATCACTTATAAGGCGACCATATTGCTAAGTATTAGAAATGTGAGCGGGTATCTCCAAAATCCCCACCTCGCCAATCCTCTCTCTTTCACGCTCGTGAGAGCACTGTGTTACCTCCTCGTTTTCAAAAAAAATCCACAACTCGCAGGCCGTCTGTTATTCATGTTCCTCCATAATTTTCTCTCAAATTTTCATTCACAGTTTAGCTTAACACATGTGCTATACACTACTACTACCATTCCATCAGATGGATCGGGGCAAATGGAGCAGATAAAGCGGCACACGTCGGGTGGGTCATCATCAGGCAGGAGTCTCTGACTCACTCCCAGATAAAGTTACATCCCGGAGAGGGGTGTGCACATGATGAAGCCATCATGCGCGTCCTAGTAAGTTTTATTGTTTACAAATGTAATGCAGCTATGTTTACAGGGGGAGAACATGTACAGACATTTATTTGATGTATGTGACATGCTGTTAGTGTGAAACCATCATCGGGGACTGGAGTCATCTGTTAGCTTCTTTTTAGAAGCTCTCTCGCACTCCCAGCCCGCCCAAGGATCCGCGCCAACTTTGACCTCTCCACTGTTTAGACGGCACATGTCAAATAAAACCCGGGAATATATGCACACAGTCAAATGGATTCCACGCTTCCGGCATTCATCATTGTTTTGAGCCCTAACCCTCGGTTGACTGATTTTCTTATGTGGATATTCTGCTACGCTGTAGCACTGACCCGCACTGCAAAAGCTGTGCACTAACTCCCATACCCAATGGGACTCGGCCGACCACCCCTTGAATTCTTCAGCGGCGGCCTGACCTCTAACACCTTATTTCAATATATGACTCTCACTGCAACTCTTAACTAATCTCGGTGTGGGCGGACTTCATAGCTGGCGGGTTCGACAGCTTGCAGCCGAACCAACTTGGAGGCTCATTTCATTAAAGGGCACGGTGAGCTGACAATGAGGAAGTATAAGGCCTCACATGTGCTGCTGTTTATGTGGGCCAACCCACTGACTCTGACGCGGGATCCTACAACATCCTCACATCTCGGATAAGCTCCACGAACTCAATTACGCGGTCGCTTGGATTTGAAAGAAGTGCACAAGTGTGATACTCGAGAGGCGTTGTGTATTCGATCTTATAGATGAGTTCCGTGCTGTATCGTGAGCCCTCATGAGCTATTGCAGATTAGACTCATAGATTATGTATCCTTCTACCATGGCGGAGCAGTATTTTCCACTTTGACAATTTTCGGGACCGTTAATAGAGCGGCCGGCGTAAATCATTCTCGTGAAAACTTCACTCTCATTTGCCAACAACCGCACGTTGTATTCCCACGTGTAGTTGTGCAGATGGGAGCTGGGCGTTCAGCTTTGAGTGAACTTGTATTCTCTGCGTTTCTCGTTCACTAGGTATACCATGGCGTGCCGTCCATGTGATCTGTGGTTCCTTGTTCTAGACCCTCATAAAATCCTTAAAGATTCGGACACTGTGAGGGATACAAACTTTCTATTTCGTCCTCTGACCCTGGTGTCGTACAACAGAGTGAACCGTCCATAGTGCATAGGTAAATCAGCACTTGGGTGAATCCATGGTTTACCAAACTGCTCAAGTATAAAGTCTATTTTTGAGCTATATAATGTTTTGCTTTGGCCCACATTCTCAATGCTTTGCCCATACCATGAAATGTTGGTATTGTGTGAGAAGTGTGGACTGGAGAGCTATTGCATGTGTTCGCCTCTGTCAGATCCTGTGCGAATGCTCAAGAAGACCCAGTTGGCTTCCCGACAAGGCCAAGCAAGTCAACAGGAAGCAGTGAAATTTCTCACACGTACTGCAATTTCCAACTCTGTCATCAAATAAGCCCGGATTAGGCGTCTCGTCGTCGATTCCGACTCACTTTCATCTTTTAACGTGCTTTCATGCCTCAAGCCACTTCATATCCATCCACCGTCCGCTCTATAGAATATTCCTAGGCACGCACATACTCACTTACATACTCATCACACGCACACATACACAAACACACACACTCAGAGCGGAGCTTCCCCAATGATCAGAGATCTTGGGTGGTTCCGGATGCCACGTTTTATGTGGGAAGCTCTGTTTCAAGTCACTTATCGTCGTTCAGTGGGACCGAACTTTCCCGCAATTAATTTGCCACGTAGTGAACTACCGTGTTTGTTCTGTAAGTGACCTTGCAGCGGTGGAGGATGAGAGCTCGTAACGGATTTAACTCGAGCCATGAAGTCGCTCTGCTCGCCCGCCCTCCGCGGCAATGTGAACTTCGCGGCTTGCTCGTCGTCGTACACATGAAGCTGTCACAGGTGTAAAATAATATAAAGGCCGGTGGCATCATGTTAATTATAGATTTCATCCTCGGCCCCCTCCTGCAAACTACGACGAATCTCGGAGGATAATGATTAATAATTCTTTCCCACGTCACGCCTCCCACTGACGACTTTAATTACGCAATTCGCACCATGTCACTGACTGTGTGAGAATTAATATTGGGAATCCAAATGGCAATCCCTTCCAATTGCCACTCCCGCTATCCCGTGAGGACAAAAAGATGTGTGAACATTGGAAAAGTGAAACGGTTGCAAAAGTTATGAGTCTTTGTCACTCTCTCGAAGCCCTTGGGCCTGCCCAGAGCTGGAAGGATGAAGATTCCTGTTATAATAATACATAACTCCACGTCTTTCCAATTTCAGCTTGTTTTCGCCGGGGAATAGACGCTGGCATTTACATAAATATAAATATATATATGATCCTGTCCCATCCTACCCATATAATATGTGTCGGGGAGAATGGGCCCGCTAGGCATTGCCTGGCTGTAGTCTACGGCCACTAAATGTTTCCTTGTGGGAGTAAAATTACGTCGACTCTTTTACAGTGCATACGTGAGGTGGTTAACTGAGAGTCAGTGAGGACTGTTGGGTTGTAAAAAATATTGCGACGACAAGGATGGGAGCATGGCACGTCGACCAACGCAAACAGGCGGCCCCATAGATCCGTCACTCGGTGCGGGAACTCTGGTATGCGTAAATAAGGTAACGTGATCTTGGAAAATATGCCTGGCACTCCAACTTCCACAACTGCTACTAACCGTACACTCCTGCTTCTACGCAGAGATGCTCCGTGGTCGGGGATAAACTCCGGCTGTAAAACATACATGACCCTGTAGAATTTTACCTCCGAGAGAAAATATCCCGACTGCTGACAATTATTGGTGACTCACAGACGTAGGTGAAGTTAATGAGCGAGCACTCGGTTGCAAATAGACCCCTGCGAGTTTGACGTTCCCCCTCTCACCCTTGTCTTTACCCTTTCAAAAGTCCACGTTCAATTTTAATCATGACCTTTTAGTGTAGAGGAAAAAAACTTTTGTGAAAAGAAGTAGAGAGTAAGGAAACAGACAGGAGGGGAGACGGCTGTACTCTCTGTTCCTGCAGTACTCATGAGTACATGTAGGCTTTTACGCCTCTTCTGCAGTCGAAAATGGCATAGGACGAGGACCACCATTCCATCCCAACGGGCTCGAGCCCACTAGAGATTACTTTACTTTTGAACGCTAACAAAACAGGAAGATCCTCTGACTTGAACCAGCGTGTTAAATTTAAACCTGGTGAACTTAGCTCTGTAGGGACGCCTCTGCGATTCCCCAACGGCTTCCGCCCCCTCCCACGGAGACACTCATCAGCACCTAGAACCTCTCATTACATTACGCCGCCGTGGCCATGTGAATTGGAATTCATTATTGAAGCCAAAATCTTCCTTCTTACGCCCCCCTCCAAAATGTATGTGAGCAAAGCACTGATTTCTTGACATCTACATAATACCACATCACACGGGTGGGGATTCGGGACAGGGGATAGGCCTGTCGGTGGATCTGTGAAAAATCACGTGGGGTCTTATTGCTACCGTTTTCCTCAATACACCGTCAAAACTACCCACCGCGCCTTCTCAACTACTGGACTGTGAGCTCAACGATTAACACGCTTTCTGTAGGAATGGAGGCAGGTTGTTTGAATGCACTCTATGTGCTATAGTTGCGAGCGGAACTGTGAGCACGGGCACATGTAGAGCGATAAGTAAGAAGCCAGTGGGAAAGAGAATGACATTCATAATTGGAATGTGGGATGATGCGAAGTGGAATGCCGTGCGCGAGAGAGAAACTTGCCGACGTGTATGCTGTGTGTGCGAAGGAGAGTGGCGGGACTACAAGTCTCGCAGGAGACGGGCTGGCTGGCGGGTCTCCTTCGGGAAACTCGCAGTCAGAGTCTTCAGAGTTGAGTTTAGCTGTGAAGCAACGTCCCCTCAAACCTTGATCCATCCTGGGGGGAGTGGATGAAAGTTTCATTAATTTTCATCTCTCCTATTCTGCCGAGCAACTTTTCACTTTCTCAGATTCAATTTCAACTCGTGCGTCACCGTCAGAAAATTCTTGCGGAGGGCCCGAAAGACCGGAATGGTGTTATGGACTGGCGGGTGTGCGGGTTGGTGAAACGTTGGATATTCAGTTTCATACATGGCTGAGTTTGACCAGATAATAATGACATCATGAGAACCAAGCTAGACTATCCACTTTCATGCAGACAGGGGTCTATTAAATGAGAAGACAAAGGGATAGCCGGATAGAATCCTTGATTTCATGAATGGCAATTAATTACGCGACTTGTCGCTGGTCTTTCCCGGTGTGCGGAACTAAACAGAGTGGCGATGAGGGTTTGGCTGTTCAGAGGCTCAGGTCGTAACTGCTGTTAATGAGGATTTGAAGTCATATGACTTTCGTGGTCATTCGAGATTATCCAGCCACCGATTTTGGATTTTGCAATATTGTGTTGTAATCCCGCTTAACTTTTCCTCCTTATGCCGCACTTACAGTAATACCGCACCACATACTCTCGTGCCATGTGTACATCGAAGGCTCAATCTGTTTCATGATTATGACTATGAAATCGGGAAAAGATCCCGCCGCGGGAATCTTGGAGTGGAAGTAGGTCTTTTTTGATTTGTAATTGGATGATAGAGACAGTTTACAGTCACACCTCTACTTCCTCGTTGTGTAATAGGTATGTTTCAGTTAAGTCGGGCTTTCTGCTCGTTGATCTTCTAGAAGGGGTTTCCTCATTCCGTCCGAAATCGCTAGCACGATGGTGATGATGATGATGATGACGATGTGAGTTGAAAGAGTAACTTGCCGCGATAGCTGTGTCTTGCTCCCACATTCGTGCTCGGTTTGTATTGGAGCGCTTGAGGGGGGCTGGGTCCGTGTGTGTATCTGTTGCGGAACTTTTATTCTATTCCATGAATATATGAGGGTATTCGGTAAAGAAAAACAGAAGGTGTCCCCCATATAAATGACTTGTGTAACCCCTAAAAGATTTTCTCCTCGTTCCAAGGGTTAATGATCTGCGGAGACAATGCGTTGGTGCTCATCAGAACTAACTCAGAGAGTCAAACTTGATGACGCTTAGCAGTATGTCTGTCCCATCGGGTGTCGAATCATAATAGATAAATATTCCTGGTCCTCATACATGTCACGTATGTTCACCTTTGAAACCTATTAAATAATTGTTTACGGCGCACTGGGAACTCTGATGTCTCCAATCCCGGTTGGAGAAACGAAATGATCTGTGCTTTCTTGGGAATGGGGAACTGACTGCAATGTCTGGTTGATGCTCAATTATTTGACTTGGCACTAGGAAATAATGCAAGTCCCGGTCCCGGTTCGGACTGTTAGCTCCTCCTTCCAGAGGCAATGCTACTCCAGCACATTTTCCCTTCCCAATTACACCAAAACATGCACACATGCCTGTCCTACAGTAAAGCTATCACCTCGGTATTATTTTACGAGGTTCTGCCAAAAGAACTGACAAAGATTTGGGGAAAAGATATGTGCTCTCATACTTTGGTATTCAAAGTAACATTACGGGATCATTTATAGGTTCCAAGGTCTGAAAACTTGCCGCTAATTGCTCCTTTATGCTCTTACGGAGCATCCCATTTCCTCAGAGTAGTGCTGTACCATTATGCTTGAACTACTGTTAGTCTGTTCAAATCTTTGACAAGCCCCAATGGACTGTCACATCACATCTCCTCCGGAGCTGCGTTCCTCACCCTTCCAAACGCTATGCACAAATTGCGGTTGGGTACAGGAGGAATGAGCCATTGACGAGAAGGCACTCTCGTCAATGTGGCAGGAGCACATGGCAAGTGGCAAGAGGCAAACGAAGGGCGTGAAACGGAGACGTGTGTAGAGATTACCGTGGGGAAATGGAACCGAGGCTTCTTAAAAGCCTCGCTTTTATGAGGTGGGACAGAGGCTCCTATGATTTTTGAAATAGTAGAAAACATCTGGCGTTCTATTTCTTCGTCAGATTGTATGGTCGGGATCGCTCCTTTTATTCTGAAAGCTGTCATTAAGAGAACAACCTATTGCGCTGATTACGTCTTGAAAACGTGTGAAGTGGAGATTGCATGAAATGGTGCCTTGTGGCGAGGCACTATAATGAGCACAGCATGTAGGTGGAGAGTAGTAGAACCAGTGGTAAGTTGAGGAGTGGAAGAGCCACATTTCGAATCGCTGGTGAGTGAAGGGGAAATAACTCGGGGGAAAATTAGTAAGACTACGGAACGTTCATTTTAACTCTCTTCTAAACCGCAAATACGGCGAAAATCTATATAATAAAGCATGGCAACATTGACCGTTAACTTAAACCATATTTTTCACTGTCAGCTCCATCTTACCTTTGACTGAGTTGACATCATAAAATTTTCGCCCGAGTGCGTTTTGTAGTCCAACTCTCTTTACATTTGTAAAATACTTGTTGTTGTTATTGTTTCTGATTGTTGCTGATTTGTTGCCGAGTTTTGAAGTAGTGATTATTTTTTGTGGTTCTGATTCGAAAAATCTGATCGAATCGGATAATCACAGAAAACTGTCAGATATTTTATCTCTGGTTGAGAAACCACACATTCTGGACCGTGGATGATGGTGTGACGTCCTTTTTCTATTTTTCAGACTCAAGAGTACGGATCCAGCGGTGAAGATTTTGAGATTTATCACTTGCTTGCCCCCACTAATCACAACTACCGTTGCAGATGTGCTGACAGTAAGAAGGGGAATTTATAGCGGGATCACAGCAGAGGAGGACTGGTGTCTCGTCTCATTCAGTCAGTCAGTCAGTCACATTTCAGTCACAGTTCACATATCCTTATCACCAAGTCCGATTAGGCCGCCTGTGCACCAGTACTGTGTGTCAGATCTGGGTGTACCAACGGATTTCATTGTGGAATAATAGCCTTGACTTGAACTTATACAGCGCCACCCGCAGGATCAAGTGATTGAGTGAATGAAAGATTGCTGAGAGCGAAAACAAGTGAGAGGAACTCTGGATTGATATCGTCGATTTTCCGTTCAATTTGTCGGTGAACAGCCAAAGTAATCATCTGACTTGTTGAAACACGAGATCGGGCGAATCGGAGCGGAAGAAATTACCGGCGGAGTGCAGTAGTCGGAACGTCCTACGGGGAAGAGGGAAGACGAACGTATACCTTACGTGTTAGGGGAGCGGGACTTTCTCGGAGAGCAACAAGTTGTGGCTGAATATATATATAAATATATATATATATATATATGTATGTACATATATATTGAGTGAAGGGTGATGCGTTAAAGACCTAGAATTTCAAGACGATGAGCTCGAGTGCTATAAGGGGAATTCGTCGGAAAAAGTCTTCACTTGGTGAAGTGAAAGTAGCTGTCATAGGGAACTCAAGTGTGGGCAAAACAGGTGAGTTGTTTTTTTGTGTATCATTTCCCCACAACTTGTGGGGGGAGGAGTTGGGAGAAAGTTGTGAAAAGTTCTCGTATTGCGTCGGATAGAATAACCTCTCTGTCGCTCCAACACGTGTCCAACACTCATGGTCACCCTCCTCCATGGTAAATTCTATTATAGCGTCTTTGCGTTGGTTCAAAGGAAGGAGGAGAAGAAAAGAAATTGTGATTTTCATCAAAGTTCCTTCTGAAGTAACGGGAGGGCGAACGATATGGACTTGGAGAATGGAGTGGAGTGCGCCATCAAAAGCTTCTGTATTACTGGAGGAATGAGTGTTAGGTGAGCTGTGCTCAATGTTGAGCCATCCCCAGAAACGACAGTTGGCTCTCTTGTTAATGTCCGCGCTGTGGAAGTGTAACCCTGTGAGGGAAATTATGCTGGTCAGGGAAGAGGGCAGAAGTAGTTGCAGTAGTATCGCGGTAGCACTTATGATCTCACATTTTGGCTAGGGGCCTTGCCGCAGATCTAGATAACTCATCTGGAAACCACATGCAGATCAGGCACATTTTCCTAATCTGAAAAAGTATATCAGATAAGATCTAGAACCAGATCACGGATCCGACCATCTGGTTTAAATAGGAAATAAGAGTGAATGATAGAAAAATTTTCTAACAATAATTCTTATTATTATCAAAGATAACCAGGGTATGGCAGTTTTTGGGATTTTTTTTTGTTTATTACTCCCATTCCCTACACCGCGTACTACAAGCTTCCGACACTTTACCTTACCTAGACCCCGTGATATGATATACAAGGTGCCCCAAAATGATGTATTCGATTTGTTTCGCAAATAAAATCCAAACTACTCAAGCGGTTTTAACATGGGCGTAAACGGCAGCTTCAAATCCATGCACAGGCCAAACGGTTTGACAAACATCCATGAATTTGGAATTTTTCGAGAGCTAGTGACAAGAGTAATTCATATTGAGGGTCGAAAGGTCATGTTGTGATTTTCTGAAGGTCTGGTCATCGGAGGTCACATTTTCAAATGACCCATAATTTCAACCAAAATAGTAAATTACTCTTGTCATAAGCTCTCGAAAAAGTCCAAACTCATGGACGTGTGTCAAACCGTTTGGCCTGTGCATGGATTTGAAGCTGCCGTTTACGCCCATGTTAAAACACCCCCAAAAATCGTTTTCCGGTTCCTATTTTGAAACTCGCCTGGCGATTTCAGCGATATTTGAGGAGATATAATCCCAAAGACTCAGCTTTAATTTGAGTCATAGTTTGTTGTCCTTCCTTGGGTAGTTTGGATTTTATTCCCGAAACAAATCGAATGCATCATTTTGGGGCACCCTGTACATATACTTATAAATATACATATACCTAGGGCGAGTCGGGTGAGGATGATCCTCATGAGAAACTCCATTAAGAATCCAGTTTTGAATAAATTTCCTGTATATTTATTTTCTCTCTCACTGCCCGACTTGAATCATGAAAGAGGGAGTTGATGTTCTTGGCACAACCCGTGTGCTTTACGCTAATTTATGTGAGCAATGAAATTATTCATTTGGAGTGGGGAGTTGGTATGGTGCCAGTGTGAATGTATAGGCAGGATCTAACGGCCCTACGTTCGGCTCTCACAGCATCATGGAAATCCAGCACAACGCACACCGGCGGCAAGAGCAGTCGTGGCAGTGAACGAAAAGATTCCCAGTCCTCTTCTTATCCTTCCTAAAAGTGATGATGGGGTGAGCGTTGTCGGACTGATTTGACCCAAAACTTTTCCGTCCTCATGAGTCGGAGTAGAGTTGGGGTGAAAATGGGACTTGGAAATCGTGGAGGACCATCAAATATGCATGTTATAGCCGTTTATCCGATTTGTCTCAGACATGGAGCATCTCGTCGCCACCGTCTGTCTTATATATATCTGCTTTTTGGAACAAGTTGATTCAGACGTTCCATCTTCATCGTCGACGGAGTCCCTGGGGTTTTGCTAAAAGCACGACTTGTGTAGTGTTGAAAGTATTTTGGATTCCCAGGTGGAGTGAAGATGTTGCCAGGTGTGTGTGTGTGTGTGTGTGTGTGTGTGTGTGTGTGGGGAGGAGCATTCCCCATGTGAATGTATACAGATAATGACGTCCTCAGTTGTACATTATTGGTTGCCCTCACCAAATTTCACGTCAGCAACAGCCGGAGTTTAGGAGTAGCGCATTGTTATTCTGTGTACCGTAGAGTGCCAAATTACTTGCCGTCACGGCCAAAAGTAAACAAAGGCGTCTTTATTTTTAGTGTTTTTTTTCTCCCGGTACATTAGCCGCTAAAAGTTTATCTGTAAAGTGTTGACTGTTGACCCTATACCTATCTGTTTTTAGTTCCGGATGAGAATCTCCTGGGATATTTTTGGACATAATCATTGGCCCCATATTTCAAGGGCGATGAGCTAATCAGTTTGTGCAAGGATCGTAATGGCAGGAATCCGGAAGATCATCTCCACTATTGTATGGTTGTCACTGTGAAGACAATTAATGGTGCATTCCAACCTCCGCTCATTCAGGTGAAACAGACATGAAAATGGTTTACAAACCCGTGTGGAGAATTTTGCTATCCACAAAACATTTTCCTGCGAGCAGCGGCAGCAGCAGCGGAAAGAAAGTCACCGGCGGCGGTAGTGTGGTAGGAGGGCTGCGTTGAAATGTTGCGGGAAGAGGGAGATTTAATGGCTACAAGTTGTTGGGATTATTGTCCTGCCTTTGAGAACCCACATCGTTGGGAGCACTGTCAGGCTCATTAATAAAGCTGTGCTTGAACTTGTGCCAGCCCTAGTAAACACGCACACACACACACACACACAAACACACTTGCATACACTAATGTCTCCTCACCTTGCTGGTCTTGAAACTCGAAGCCGCTCCCGAAGGAGGTGGAAGTATATAAATCCTCTGTCGTCCTTTCTCTACAAGTGAACTTGAGCTCATTTTGCGGTGGCCAATTTAAAGGTGCATTAGCGGGGACGGTAGCATATCCGGTACCGTAGTGTAATAAGCCATTGAACAGTTCCTCTCCCCATGTTATCCTAAGGGGAAAAATCTAGCAATTAGCTCAAAATTCCCTGCATCATAGGAGTCCTGCTTATCATGAATGTCACTTCCGTGTCGTTCTCATTTCTCTTTATTAATTAGTCCTATTCTTCCGGAAGTCAGAGTGGGAAAGGAGTGGGTGAAGTTGTCGCGGCCCTTGCTGTAAAACCATCATGGTATGCAAAAGTGGCGTGAAAGTCCTAGGCAGTGCTCAAGATTAATGATTCTTGAAGTCGTGTGAACAAGGGCCAAGGTGGAGGTCATGCGAAGGTTGCTTCTGTAATTAGCAACGCGAATACTGCAGTCGCTGCCAACATGATTCCCTACTATCTAGGAGAAAAGTATGAGTGAGAGCGTCAGCTATACTTTTGTAAAATAAAATTGCGTCTCCTTTACTACAAAAGTTAAATGATTTTGAGTTGTTGAGGGCTGACTCATCATTCACATGAGCCTTGCCATTAATATGTGGGGGGTGGGAGTGGGAGGGGGGGTTCAAAAAACGTGTTTCCCCGGAGGGAAGCTTCCCATTGCACTGGGTCAGAGGAAGAACTAGGTAGGGAAGTGAGGTTGAGGAGCAAATCATCATGACGGACCACTCATGTCCCTTCCGTAGGGTGGTAAGCCGCGATGGGCAATAAGCCTAATGGCTCCAGCGGTAAGAGTCGGATAGTTTCCTGTAACTTCCGCTTCAGCCTCATTTCTCTCTGCCTGTGCTTGACAATTAGTGTAGCACAGGTCTGAAGGATGTCCAAATTACTGTCTGTTTCCTCCTCTGTCAGCGGGTGGTCGTTGACAAAGTTGTTGAGTACTGTCTCGAGCATGAGCTGACTCACTGACAGGAGAAGCTCACTATCCACTTCCCCCTTGCACTCCTCAGCCACGAAGACGAGGAGGGAGAGCTCAATATTGGACATTCTCCGCCGGCTCTCCTCCAGCGTGGGCTTCACGTCGGGTCGGGCCGGCCAGAGGCGAAACTTTCCCCGTTTCCTCCGGAACAAAGGCCCTCCGGCCTCCACCTCGTTCCGGGCATGGAAGTTGGCCAGTTTTTCCTCTGACGAAAGGATCTGGAGGAGTTCCTTCTGCCCCTCGGCAGCAATGCTGCAGTTGACGAGCTGGTGGATTAGAGCTGATATTTGCGGGCTGGACTCGGCCTCACTGCTGGGCCATGGGGACGCATCCAACGTCCTGAACCAATTCTCCTCCACATGCTCCACGAAGGGAGCATGGAGATGTTTCGGACACTTCTCATTCACAATGGTAACGAAGAGCTCGTGGAGGAGGCGGAGCTCCTCCTTACTGGCGGCTGTGATTGGATCCGTACGGAGGCTTAATTTCGTCACCGGTTTCGATGAGAGATTCAAGTTTGTTTTTAGGGTTCGCTTGGACGTATGTCCACGCTCGAGTGCCTCCCCGCTGGAGGACGTCAGTGTCGCGGCTGGAAAAATGGAAGATAATATATGGAATAATATATAATGGATGGAAATAATATATACACAGATAATGGATAGGTCTAACATACTATGTCCTTGCTCGCGTCTAATGATATTTTATGCATCGACGGCTGCTCATGCTCCGCTGCAATATGTACCACCGTGTCCGACGACCACGTTACACTCTTGCCCTACATACTCTTCATATATACCTTGTGTTTTAATTTTTTATGTAACCACAGGTGCTCCTCCTTCCTCAACCTGGGAGCAGCCCTCCCAAGACCTTTAGCATGGCACACACTTCCCCTAGACCTTCAGCATCGAAGCCGAAGCCGCCTCTCCTGGACCTTACGCATGCGCACCACCATCCTCTAGACCTTTAGCATAGCAGCAATCTCGCCTAGATTATGTACAGGCGAACAAAATTTTACAAATCTTTGGTGCAAATTTCTTTCTTAACGCTGCAGACCTCCATCCGCCTTCAAAATCGCAGCAATACACGCTGAATATTTTGAAGGTGGATATGATTTTAGAAAAATGGGGGGAAAATTCTTTTTCAACCCACCAAGGCCCTCTACGTCTTTAGCATTCCAGCAATGTACCTTACACATTGCACACGCGGACAAAATTTTACAAATATTTGGTGCACATTATTTCCTCAACCCTCCAAGCCACCGTATGCCTTAAGAATTGCAGCACTACTTCACACATTAATAAATAATAATAATGCCAGAACAAAATTTTACAAACATTTGGTGCAAGCTTCATTTTCAACCCACCAAACCCACTCAACCTTACACATTACACATGAGGACAAAATTTACAAACATTTGGTGCACCATGCTCCAAGCCCCTCTATGTCAACAGGATTGCAGCAGTCTATCTTGGACATACCTGTTGACAGAATTATGCAAAAATTTGGGGCAAATTCCTTTTTCAACCCGCCAAGCCCATCTACGCCTTTAGCATTGCAGTAATGTACCTCAGGGATGATATATTCGGGGAAAATTGTTAGCAGCAATGTGGTGCAATTTTTTCAACTGGTCTAAACAAGAGACTCACTCTAGTCTGTAGCTGGGATCGGTTCGGGGTTAATAGGGCATTAAGCTAGGCAAGGGTCACATGCCCTATAAACCCCAAGCCGATCCCTCATATCCACTAGAGTGAGCTCTTTACGCCTTTAGTATTGCAGTGATAAATTTGAGTCACTAAATGTGCACACAAAATTTACAATATCGTAACAAATTTCCTTTTTCATACTACAAGCACCTTTATCTTTGTGATTGCAGTAATGTACAGGGTGTGCCCAAATGATGCATTCGATTTGTTTAGGGAATAAAATCCAAACTACCCAAGGTAGGACCACAAACGATTACTCAAATTAAGACTGAGTCTTTGGGATTACATCTCTTAAAATACCGTCGAAATCGCAAGGCTAGTTTAGAAATAGGAACTGGAAAACGTTTTTTGAGGCGTTTTAACATGGGTCTGTGGTCGGAGGCAATCCCGCTGTAGGATATTCCCGCCAAATTAATCTCGCATCCGCTGCACATAATCCCGCCGGACATATTCCCGCCGATATTACTAATACCTACTCGACAGATAATTATGCAATGGATGGTTGGTTGTTTTGCAACTGAGACGCCCGCCTATCTTCTTTTGCATCACCTGTGCGAACTGTGGTAGTGCCCGGAGCGGCACAATAAAACGGCTGGAAGGTTGCGAGCGGCGCAGCCGCCGCCCGAAGGGCCCAGCAACATGGGTATCATATAGAAAATGGTGCACCATGTAGAATCTGCAATCCAGCCATAAAATGGCGGTGGGAAAAAATCACCAAATTTGAATTTTCACCTGCGCCTCATATGCTCCCTTAGATAAAGGAATCTCATACATAAGCCATATGAGTGGCTCGTGAAAATTAAGTTTTGCTGATTAGCAGTAAAGTGAGAGTGCTCGAAATTCAAAACTCGGAAATCCTTTTGGGATTTTACATGTAAAATTTAAGATGAGACGTACCCCCCCCCCATTTGGTGCCCACATGGAAATCAAAACTTAAGTAACTAACGTAACTCAGCCAAGCCTGGATTTCCGCACCTAGGAGTTTGGTATTGTTAATCATCCTAGGTAACCTCTTAAATCCACATAGTGTTGAATCTGTGCTAGGGTAACTTGTGAATCCTCTCCTTTTCAGCCTTAATATGAGTTATATCTCATGGTCCTAGCTTGAGTGATTTGGATTTTATTTCCTAAACAAATCGATTACATCATTTTAGGACATCCTGTACTTGATACATGAATTATGTGCACCAAATTCCGTTTTCAACGCTGCAAGCCGCATACGCCTCCAGCACTTCAGCAAAGTCCAATCTACTGAAACCATTAAATGAGAGCACAAAATTTTGCGATGTGGCGCGAGTTTATGTGCAGCATTCTATTGCTCTTGCGCCTTAAGCAAGCATTGGAGCAAAGAAATATATATATATGATGCATGAGCACAAAATTTTACGAGGTGGTGCAAATTTCATCTTCAATGCTCCAAGCTCCTTACGCCTCTAGCATTGCAGCATTGCACTTAAGATATTAAAAAATCACACAAAATTTTACGACGTGGTGCATATTTTCTTTCCCATGCCCCCTCCGCCTTTAGCATTGCAGGGTTGTAACCTAGGCATAATACTTGCGCAGCGGACAAAATTTTATGACGTGGTGCAAATTTCTTTCGTCATGCTTCAAGGCCACTATGTCTTTAGCATTGTAGCAAAGTATTTCATGCGTTTATTCATGTGCACGATATTTTACTGTGTCAATATCTTGAGCGCCCCTATTCCCTATATGCCATTAGCATTGCAGCAATTTACATTTGCATTCCCTATTTAGAGGTCTGAAGATATATTGGTGCAAGCTAAACTAAACTTTCTGAGTCAGCCAGCATCAGTACCTTCGATTATTTCTTTATTTATTATTTAGTTTTATAACATTTATTGACAACCCTATACCTTGACGTGAGGTGGAGTTTGAATTAGTTTTGCTTTCATGAGCTTGATTAGGTTGTACCAGCATTAGATTTTGTGAATTTAGATTCTCCAAAAATAGTGAGCATTATATGTACTTCATTACTAACATTGACACTCGCTATTCATAATTCTGACAAACATTTGTGTAAAATGAACTCGGAATTATTTTTTTTACACCCGATTCAGTGTAGCTTACACCAGCCTTTAATTCTGTGGTCTCGAGAAATTCGGAGTTGTTTATGGACTATGAATACTTTACCTCAGTTTATCATTAATATTGTTAGCACTTGGTGTAGGCGGAACTAAAAATTATTTTTGCGGTTAGGAATGAGGCACAACCTTCACTTAATTTTATGCATGTTCGATGGTAAAATTAAGGTTGTTTAAATGGACAAATGCTCCTAATGTCTTTTTTCATGATCTTACTCTCGGGGAACTTCAATAAAGTGAGAATCCAAGCATGTTAAAACTTATGGCTGCACGCGACTAGCTGGTTTGCTCACACCTTGTGTGGTCTGTACACCAAAATGGACTTCTTCAGGGGGTATGTACGTACACAAGCAACACCAAATCAGAAAAAAACTACAAAAAACTTGTTCGAATTCGCGGACGTATACACACCCCCACCCCGCTCCTTGCGATCCGCGAATTCTAGCAAGTTTTTTGTAGTTTTTTTCCGATTTGGTGTCGCTTGTGCACCCCCTCCCCCCGAGGAAGTCCAGCTTGGTGCATAATGCTTGTGTACCCCCCGAGGAAGTCCCGCGTTGGAGTACACACCATATAAGGTGTGGCCAAACCAGCTAGTTTGGTTATAAGATGAGCTGCGGATATGCCAAGGAAATTAGGAGTAGAGTCTGTACCTCGTTTGAGCCGTCGGGACCGTTTTGACGTGGGTTCCGGTACGTCATCATCTGGCTCTGTGGAATCAGATCCGTAGTCTTCGTATGGGTCGAATTCCAAGAGATCCTCGTAGCTTCCCTTTGGGTGACTGTGGCGAGCAGTTCCAAGCGGTTTTTGTGGGCCGTAGGGTTGACGGGGATAGGGTTGGCCATGACCGTACTTTTGAAGGCGGGATTGTGAATATTTTTGATTTCGGAAGCCATCCCTACTGGTGGAGTCGTATTTGAACCCCTGCCGAATTCCCCCTCCCTCTGGGTCACGTCTATGATCTTCCTCGATATCATCACTGCTCTCATTGACTTTTTGTCTCTTAGCAGTAAAGGAGGACTTCCTTAGTGCCTTTGGGAGGAGCCAATCCACCTCAGTGTCACCGTGCTGGTCCTTATGGTAGTGTACTTTGACTGGCTTTGTCCGACTTTGGATCAAATCAGGATCCTCATCCCCGCTACCCTGCTCATTACTATATTCGTATTGAGGGAGATGGGTCGTAGTTTTGACCTTTCGGGCTGGGGGGCGCTCCGTACTCGTTGGCTTGCTCTTAATGTGGAGGACGCTCTTGATCCAGCTACCGAGGCCTCTTTTCCTCCGGGTGAGTCGGCGCCGGGAGATGTGCGCGTGGGTGCGGTCCGTCCCCTCCTCCTTAGTGGGCACGGAGGCAAAGTCAAAATCCAATGGGTTCTTGTAGCTCGTCGCCTCCCGCAACATTTCAGCATCTTAGGGTAGAGTGGGACAACATAGAGCAGAGTATGGAGAGGTATACAATGCATGAGTATATTTTGAGACGAAGCTATGTTTAGATGCTTCGGAATTTCGTTCAATTACCAGTGAAGTGATGATGATGATGCGCCGCTCCCCCCGCCGCCGTTTGTTTCTGGGGCAGGATCGGAATATGGAAATGGAATGGGGCGCGGTCCGTTTGAACGTATAGCGGCATCCACTGGGGCTGACCCACTGCTTTCTCTAGCTCCCGCTTCTTCCAGTGGGGAGCTCCCTGGCGTTCAACACCACTGCCAAAAATGTCTATTCCTCCGGCATTTTGGCCACTCGTGCTAGGAAGGTCCTCGTTAAAGTAGTAGAACCGGCTCGTCCTTCCCTTCGGCTCATCCAGCAAGTTGTTCTGCGCTGAACTGTATGCCTGTTGATGTCTAAAAATGCTCTCCTGTAGCCGATGGTATTTCCCGGGGTATTGAATCAAGTAGGAATCCAAAGCGGTTGTAAATCGGTTATTCCGGTTGCTCCCTAGACTGCGCCAGAGGGCTTCAAAAGGGCTCCCAACATCTTTTTTTTCAACTTGGAGCAGCACTCGGGCGGAGTTTGAAGGCAACTCGTGGAATTCCTGGAGGACACTAGCACCAGAAACGGTCGCACCTATGTTCACGTCATTCTGAGGCAGTGGTAGGAATTTTCTACTTATTTTGAGGACCTATTACGGTAGGTATAGGTGACTTACTCGCGAGATCCCTTCCTGAGAGAACGGATATGGAGGCTGCAATGAGGAGAGAAAATGTGGTGTAGCTCCAGTGGATGTCCATATTTAGCCCAGTTCTATAAACTCAAGTTGGGCGACTAATGGAGATAGTTTACGGTCACGTGTGAGGTAAACATTATTATAATGTGGTGAGTAATGCTATATGCAGGAATGAGAAGCACCACTGAAGACAGTGTACGTGAGTATGCGTACTACTCTTTAGGGTTTCATTTTCTCGTAGGACGATGATGACGGGGTATATTATTATGATTCATACGGTGGGATGGACTCTTCTATGTTATAGCAGTACTGTGCGCTCACACCTTCAGCATGTGCAGCTGTCACCTTACCATTCTCTACTGTTGTAATTTGATTCATGAAAATGACAATACGAGCCTTTCTGGCACATTTCCAATGGAATTAGTTCAAATTGATTCCTATATGGGGATTTGTAAACTGGGATCCCAGCGTGTGCAAACATGCATTGGGTCTGTGATGGAGGGGTTCTTTGGCATAATAATATGCTGGGGTGTGACATTTTCTTGACTTGAGGAGAAATGTTCTGGATATGCATATACATATATACATAGTATTGTATTGTATATATATATTGACTAATTTTTATTGTTGCGGCATCCCCTTCTCTGGTGGAGCGGAAGAAGATAGTCCAATGTGACGGCTTCTTACGACGTCACCGGCCTCGCCCCACATTTATCCATAGAATAGCCAAGCTCCTTGGCAGGGTCCACAAAGTCTCGAAGGCAGTAGGTCCTCTGGTCCCACTGGATCTTGGGGAATTGGGCCCCTAGCTTGCTTCTGTAGAAGCTAAAGTTCGGCTCCCCTGCCTTGTTGATGGGATATAAGGCAGGATTGAGGCCGTAAGGTGACTCGGCTATGAGCCCACTGCAAAGTAAATGGCTAAATATTACGGAGAGACATACCATGACGGAGTGAGTGCCTATGTGTGTGTGTGTGTGTGTGTTTGTGTGTGTGTATGTGCAAGTAAATACAAATATGGAAGGTGGCGCACATACCCACTGATTTTTTCGTGAACGGGGGTGGGACGGTGGACCCATCCCGGGTACACAGAATACATATGGGATGCTGCCACGCAGTGGTCAATGTGCCGCAACGTCTTCGGAACATCCATACTTCGAAGTAGGAGGCGTAGGAGTTGGTAAGATTTCCCAGGGCATTGCCTGTGGAGATGAGAACTACCAAGTGGAAATTGAGCGGGAATAAAAGAGTGAGTGGATGGATGAAGGGGGAGCCCCCTGTATTGAAATACGTACCAGCGGACGAGAATATCCGGTGCCATGAGATTCTGCCAGCGTTGTTGGATCGTGCTCAAGTCATGGGGGTACATCTTGAAATGATCGGCACAGTAGTAGTGGACGAAAATCATGAGTTTCCACGTGGCCTCGAGGAGGATGTCAAAATACTGTGGATTAATCTGGACCTTGTCCGGGAGCCGGACTGTGACTTCTTCCACCGTCCCATTCGGATGAATGTACTCCGCTATGAGGGCCTCCGACTGGGATGAAAGTGAAATGTGAATGTATGTAGAGGTACATATAAAATCCATTCCTACGTCGTCTGTGCTTGTGTGTGTGTGTGTGGACGGGGAAAAGGAAAACGAGTGTTATAGAACCTCACCCCGGTCGAGCATTTGTTGTAGTCTTTAAAAACAAAGGGCGTGGCCCCTGCAATGCATCTTCTCAGCCCGGACTCTATCCTCTTGATCGTCTCATCATCCCGCTCGACTGTGGGTGGAAACTTGTCGAAGGACTCCAACAGGATGAACCGGTAGAAAATGAGAATGAATTCGAAGAACTGGCGGGGGACCATCTGGTCGGGGCAGGCACGGTCAAAGATCTCCTCGGCCATGAGAAGGAACTTCCACTCAACAAAGTTCATCTCCGGCAGCGGCTCCTCCAGGTACACGTGTGCCACCAACTTCCGGCCCAACCGCTCCGTCTGCTCATTAACCCTATCCACGTTGAGGGGAGTGAGGAGGTCCTTGCTGCGGGCAAACTCCATGAAGTTGATGTTTTCAATGTTCCGCTTGTAGCTCTTCGACCGGATCTTCCCATCTAACTTGAGGTTCTGGGGTGTGCAGTGGAACTCATCGCTGCCTCGTGTCGGACTGATCACAACGGTGGCGGCTCCGGAGCGGGCTGGGGCGAGCTGGTAAGAGTCCCACTTGTGGGTCTGCCCCGCCTCACAGTGCTCCTGACTGAGGTAGAGACTCACGTTCGTGCGGGATTTGAGCTGGTAGGAGTAGCTAGCAGTGTAGGAATGTCTTCCCTTGAGCAGACACTTGTGTCCCTCGCCTGAAGTCGAGCCCTCATACACACTGAATGGCCTATTGCCCCAGATCAGGACATCTACTGCTGAGTCGTTCAGTTCCCAACGCATTGCCCTGGTAGCCTCTTGGGGATACTGACCGAGGAAGAGTCGCCGTTTCGCTGTGGATATTACCCCGCCCTCCTCATCATCCCCAAGGTAGACGATCCCGAGGACCTAAGGAGAGCATTGGAGGCCTGTCTGAATCAGTTTTATGCTTCTCTCTACCCAAGCCCGGACAGATTTGAGATTGACCACATTACATTCTTTAGCAGTGCCTCGTGCATGCACCCTCTCCGGTTCGGATAAACTGTCCAAATCTTCGGTTCCTCCTCACACCACTCATTGTACACCGCCCAGCTGTGTATAATGTGTCCATACAAAGGAGTTGTCATTGAGTCCCAAAACTTAATAATAAAATCACGCGTTTCATCTGTTTTTCAACCAACTTACGTCCCACCGTCGAAACAGGCTGAGCTCAGTGCCCAGGGTTGACTGAACCAGACTCCGTGGGAGCAGTTGCTCTGTCCCACGGTCAGGGTCGTTCCCAGTATACAAAGCTCCATTGTCCACGCCTCCGCGGCCCTCCCAGATAGAAGCTGGAGGAGGATTGTGACGAGGTGATCACTTCTCATTTTGGTGTATTTGACCCGGGAGTGGAGGAATCGGAACCATAATCGTGCATGCCTTACTGTTTTTTCCCCTATTGTTCCGGAATTTGAGCAAGAGCGGATACCCCGATGATGTCCAAGGGAATCAATTGAGCACGAAATGAATTTTCTGAAACAACTACTCGTGTATGCAGAGTGCCTAGAAGTGCCCACCTTTCCGTCCTCTTGATGGTGCAACACTGGGGCAGCCGTACGTAGTTCCTTTGTTTGTGCCAACTTATTGGTTGAATGTAGGGAAGCAGGTTATAATTTGCAATATAGTTAATACGATTCGAGGAAGGATGGCTCACTATTAGTATTGTTCTTATTCTCATTCTTGTTGGCAGCGGTTAGAAAAATGGAGGATGTAGCCGGTGTAAAAACCACACCGCTTACTTTCTGAACCCGCCGACCCTGCGAAATTTCGTGTGGGAAATTTGGAATAATGAAATGATTTGCATAAATGAGCTGAGACCTTCTAACGGGAAGGTCATGGTAACTACAGGGTGTCCCAAAACTGTATGTCACATTCTTTTCCCTCCCGAACGCAAACTCC
>WJFA01000240.1:0-49558 GCA_009870155.1 Pseudobourletiella spinata | reverse complement strand
CTCAGACTTTGTGACCCTCCAGAAGGGTCAAACCTGAGTTTCCGCACCTACTGCTTTGCAAGAGGTAATCTTTATGGATAAGCTCTGCGCTCCATAGGGTGTCGGCGCTGTGCTCTATTGGCATGTGAAAAGTGTCCCTTGTGAGTTGCAAATATGTGATGGAAACTTGGGTTAGCTACTGGGACACGTGGTTGGTCAAGATCCGGATGGCGGAGCGGGTGAACTCGGTCCAGTCAGGGTTATTTCAGGGGGGATTCTACAGGTTTTGGAAAAAACTGTCTGATTTTCGCGATCTCCTCTTTGTTAATGCGGAGAAGAGGATTGGCAACAGATTCAAACCTCCATCGTTGGGGTCCTCAGTAGTCATCGTTTTTCACCTCTTTGGTATTTTCGCTGCCATGTCAACGTTGATATTCTTAGCAGAGCTTGTCATCGTTTATCTTCCTCTGAGATGGAGAAAGAAAGTTGGAGCTTTTGAGGGACTCGTACTGTTGTTAGTGTCTGGCCAGGGATTGAGAGCTTTGAGCGGAATTCTGTAGCAAATGATAGTGATTCAGATTAGAGTTAATTTTAAGAAAACGGGTAGATTGATTAACTAATTACGCTGATAAATACTTAATAGGTGAACCTTTTGCTTTCAATAAATTCTAATATCTTTATCTGTGAAATTGAGGTAGTTGAAAATATAATGTTAGTGCATAAGTTAGGGAGGAAGTTTGCACTTAAACAGAATAAACACGGTTATACGGGGCGATTTTGACTTAATGTCATTGTTGAACGGGATGGGATAATCAGTCAGGAAACACTAAATCTTGCTAACAGGATAAGTAACGACGGAGATTTAGCAGCATTTAATAATAGTTCAACAACGAGTCGAACTTTCACTTAGATTTTAATTCCCAGACAATTAACCGGCTGTCACAGATCGCAAAGGATATTATCAAGGCATGTCTGGCTTTGGATGGGAACCGTTCCCACGGGGTTTCTCAGGCAGATGGGCTCATGAATGGATCTTGTCTTTGGTGGTAGAAAATACCTCAAGGTACTACCGTTAGATTGCCCAGATGTTTCCTTTAGATTGCGTGGAAATATTGGGCCTCTAAAACCGCCATTTTATCATAATTTTGAAATCACGATGGCTCGTCAAGTTGCAAATGATCATAAATATGGCAAGCTGACGTTATACCCTTGTATGTCATAATTTATCATAATGGGATGCATACAGTCAGATCCGTTCAAAACTTTGAGTAAAAGTATAAACTGCACAGTTTCAGCTACTTTATTCTACATCTACAGGGTGCCCCGTTAAAATACTGTATTCATAATGAAACAAGTGACAATTTTATGATCTAATGTGTCATCCTCCTCATGATGGACGGCCCAATCAGAGGCATCAGCTTAACAGTGAGGACGAAACCAGGGGGCATGCAAAATTACAGCTTGCCTTCGTGTGATGCTACTACGTATTACTACTCATAAAATTCCCATGTTCTACCTTAAGCATTGATGATGCAGTGTTCCACCATGCTCATACCTTTGCCGAGCATACCGAACAAAAAATACGTTCAGATAGGTCAATTGAGGGTAGTGGACGATAAGGTTGAGTATAATCGTCCAATGCGTCCACAGGCACTAATGAAGCATAGCCTTATCTTTTGACCATGTATGAAACTTAAGCTCATAAATCCTCACGCTGCTCGTTTAAAGGCAGTGAAAATCGAATTTCTGGCCAGCAGTATTTCACGAAAATGTCGCACGGCACGGATCCTCACGCTGTAACGAAAGAGCTTCTTGAGAAGGCGCTCAAGTCACCCGTAGATAAGTTCCAAGTGCTCCCCGGCTCCATCCTAGGAGATGGCTACACGTGTCTGCTGTACTCCGTGGACGTGTGGAGGAGGGGAGAGCCGAAGCCCCTTCATCTCCTTATCAAATGCTTCCCATCAAATCCTGCCCGACAGGTTTTCCTCGAACAAGGAGGGATTTTTTCTGTCGAGTTGGGCATGTACAAGATGGTAATTCCGGAACTGGTCAAATTTCAAGAGGCCTACAGTGAAGAAAGGTTTATAAAACCGCCGTTTCCACTCTTCCATGCTGGTCTGTACATTCCGAAGGACCAGCGGAGGGGTGAGTGTATCAACAGAATGCAAGTTATGATAATAAGTTCACACTAAATCTTGAGTTCAACCTCCAGCGTCTGAAAACCCACTGAGCAATCACATTGTCATGACGGATATCCGGAAATCTGGAGGTTTCCGTTTGAGGGACCGCTTCCTCGGCCTTGATTTGGACCACTGCAAGCTGGTGCTGGAGGCTCAAGCCACACTTCATGCACTGAGCTGGAGTTACAAAATGAAGGCCTCCGTTGATCTCAAGGAGAAGTTCCCGTGTATCTCCACAAAGAATATGGCTGCCATGATGATAAATACAACTTCGGAAGTTTTTGAGGGTCAACTTCATGTTGGGGCAAGCATTGTCAAGGAGGATTCTACACTAAATCCGGGACTCGAGCACCTCCGCACCGTGATTCTACCGGTGAGCAAACTGTACTACGGGGTCCCTTTTAAGGATAAGGAAAAAATATATACAAAGGATTCAGTCTTGCGGAAGCCCGGGATAACTTTGGACGACGAAGGTAGGTAGCGCTTGTGTATGAAAGTCAAGATCTATCATACGAGATCACTTGAATTTTTACAGAATCTTGGGACGTCATACTCCATGGGGACTCTTGGAGTAACAACATGATGTTTCGCTATGACGAAGCAACCGGTCGACCGGTGGAAGTTGTTCTAGTCGATCTCCAGCTCTCCCGCGTCGGCGACCCCTTCGCCGACGTCAGTTACACCCTGTACACGAGCACGAACGAGGAGCTACGGCACAAGCATCTCACCTCTCTCCTTCATATTTATTACGATACTTTTGAGGGCATCTGCCGTAACTTCGCCGTCCCAACGCCTCCACGTTGGAGTTGGGAAGAGTTCAACAGGAGGTTCCACCGGGCTCAAATTTTCGGCATCACCTCTGCCATCACCTGCTTGCCGATAATGTTGAAGAGCCCAGATGAGATCAGGGATATGGAAGCCATGGAAATTACAGAAAATGATGTTAAAGGGGAGGATTTTATGAACTCGAAAGGGATGAAGCAGATCATGTCTGAATTCTGGTCTGTTACGGGGCTCAATCCTACCATGGAGAAGCGGCTGAAAGGTGTTTTTGCAGATGCTGTACGGGCTGGAATCCTTTAGATGACTCAACTCTACTGTTTCTCCGTTGACGCAGGTTATGCTGTACCGATAGACATTTCTTTGCCTGGCCCATAAAATATATTCCTTTCCCCAATTTTGATTTGCGGTCTCGGGCATTACTTTTAGCCAAGCTGGTTTTGCTTGTAAGCATCCATGTTGGACGTGAGAGTCTGAGAGTGTTGAATAGTGTACTACATTCTCAGTAAGGTCACTCTACGCATGATTTGAAATTTTCTGCAATATCATTGCAACAAATAAAAAAAGATAATTGCAGCTTCCCGCGACCGTATTTTTAATTCAAATAGTAAAAATACACTTTTGTGGCATTAACAGCATGTGTTATCAACCGGTTCTCCATATGGTTTGCTCACTATGTATTCTTTGTTTACGGGAGTACGTCATGCTGAATCCTCATACGCCTTTTTTACATCACAACAAGTAACATCTTTGAAAATCTATCGGTTTTACCCGAAGGCCAAAGCACTTAAGTGCCAAAAAGAATACTCGGAGTGACTCCACTACAAAGTGAAACTAAAATGCGGCGCGTGAGTCATTCGTAATAAAAAAAACAGCCTTCGTCGCTCGAGATTACACTTCCCACAAGGTTATTCCAGAGGATACTTTAGGGTGCTGGACACTGATACCTTTGTAGTTGTCCAACTGCTGCCTCTTACACAGGAGAGTATTACCATCCCCAGTTTCAGGTGCAGTCTGCACTTTATAAGAAGTAAACGTGTCGCGTTACCAGTACAAGCAAACTCGGGGTGTACAATCTGAATAATAATGGCAAGTCAGGGAGAGACTGAACCAGTGGTTGTGACGAAGGAATTTCTAGAAAAGGTTCTGAAATCACCGATTGACAAGTTTGATGTCTCTCCAGGCTCCGTACTCGGGGAAAACTATAGCTGCATTTTGTACTCGGTGGATGTATGGAAGGTTGGACAGGAAAGTAGCAGTGAGCCGTTGCATTTGCTGGTCAAGTGCTTCCCGACAAATCCAGGACGGCAAATGTTTCTGGACCAGGGCGGGCAATTTGAAGTGGAACTCTTGATGTATAAAGAGGTTATTCCAGAGCTGGTAAAGTTTCAGGAGAGTGCTGGCGCCGTGAAATTGATTCGACCACCGTTTGCCCCATTTCATGCTGGAAATTTCACGCCAAAAGACCAGCGCGACGGTGGGTGACATGGGAAATATTTACAAATTGGAATTTCTTGTCACAGCGATCAAAACCTTGAGCATTTCAATGGTTTTCCTAGGATCAAACAATCTACTGGAAAATTTCATCGTAATGACAGACATCCGGAAGTCTGGAGGGTTTCGGTTGCGCGATCGGTTCAAGGGTTTTGATCTGGACCACTACCGGCTCGTCATCGAGGCTCAGGCCACACTCCATGCACTAAGCTGGGCTTATAAGTGCAAAACTGGAGTGAAATTCTCGGGGAAGTATCCAATGCTTAATCTGAAAGGCTTCACGGAAATGATTGTCAATGCAACTTTAGATGATCTCAAACTGCAGTGTAAAATCGCAGAAACACTGCTTAAGGATGATCCCGTGCTGATGGAAGGATTTGAATATTTCGTCTCAGTTTTGGCTCCCACACTCAAATTATACTATGGTACTTCACTGAAAGAGGATGAGAAACACTTTACGAAGGACAATATTCTTCGCAAGCCCGGACGAGTTGTCGAAAATGAAGGTAGTTTTTCACTTACGCTCTCTTTACTATAAGAAGTTTCTTGCAAAGTATTTACTCATTTCGATTAGAACCGTGGGAAGTACTGCTGCACGGCGACGCCTGGAGTAACAACATGATGTTCCGCTATGATGAGGCAACTGGCAGGCCAGTAGAAGTAGTCCTGGTGGATCTTCAGATGTCCCGAGAGGGCGATCCGTTTGTGGATATGAACTATGCTCTTTATACAAGCACTACTGATGACTTTCGGGAGAAGCATATGACATCCATGCTTTACGTGTACTACGACACGTTCGAGGACATCTGCCGGAACTTTTCAGTACCGACCTTACCGGGCTGGAGTTGGGAGGAGGTCAATAGAAGGTTCCACCGGGCACAGATGTTCGGAGCTTATATTTCTCTCTGCGGTTTACCCGTCGTGCTGAAGAATGTAGATGAGGTCAAGGACTTGGAGAAGATGAAAGTGACGGAGGCTGACATCAAGTCCGAAGATTTTGTAAATTCTGATGCGATGAAGGAGATAATGGCTTCGTTCTGGTCCATGGACAAACCTAATCCCGTTCTGCGGGAAAGGATCAGAGGGGTACTCAAGACAACAATGATGGCAGGAGTATTATAAGCGCTGAACAGAGTTACGAGGATCAAGTTGGAATTTTTCATGATTAACTTGTGCCTTGCGTTGTAAGTGTTTAGGGTTTCAAAAAAGGATAAAGTAGCAAGCAGCGCTTCTTCACTGAACGTACTTTTCAAAAAAAATTACGGAAATATTGGAAGTTGTAGTTCCATGAAGTCCTAGGAAAACTAATAAACCTGAAAATCGTTATGTAGAGTGCCTCCAGAACGTGAAAGGACCACCGCCAAAATGTTGGAAAGTTGCATGATCAACATGCATAGTTTTTTTCTATTTCGCAGTATCTCATAAACGATAATCGCGACCTCAGGGGATTAAGTGCGTATGAATGACCTTTACTTTAGATAGGTGCGGGTACAATGTTTTCCTGTCTCACACCCACATAGGTTCCAACACCAAATCAAAGGTGTGTAATTCAACACTCAAACGCCTAAAAAAAGGTAGCGATTGCGTAATACACAGGCTAATATTACGGCAGCTTGTTGCGTTTCATCCTTCACTTCCCAGCTCTCGTTTCATCATTCATACATGGCCAATTGCTCTTAGTTTCATCCGAAGGTTGCAGTACCTAAAAAACATGACAATATCATGAGAGCTGAGCAGAAGGCTAGTCATTCATAATGAAAAGCGCCTACAGTCAAAAACAAGGCCTTGGACTTTGAAGGTTGCACACAGACTCAATGCATTGTTTGACATACTCTCTAGACGTTTGACTCTCGAATGTGTTGGAAAGTTCAGGCACTGGCTCATATCACAGATAATATTGCCAACCACAACTTCAGTTAGCCTCTTCTCGCCTCCCGCAGTGGACGATAAAAGTTACAGACTTTCAGTCAATAGGACGTACCTAATATTTTCCAAATGGCAAGTCAGCCACAGCCGCAACCGCCGACCGTTACGAAGGAGTTTCTGGAAAAGGCTTTGAAGTCACCGATTGACAAGTTCAATGTGATACCCGGTTCTATTCTGGGTGATGGCTACACCTGCCTTTTGTACTCTGTGGAAGTATGGAGGGCAGGGCAAGGGAGTGGCATGGAACCTTTGAACCTCCTCGTCAAGTGCTTCCCTTCAAACCCCGGACGGCAGGTGTTTCTGGACCAAGGAGGGATCTTTGAGGTGGAGCTCGGAATGTACGAAGAGGTTATTCCGGATTTGATAAAATTTCAGGAAGGCACCGGAGCTCCAAGGTTTATAAAACCACCGTTTGCTCCCTACCATTCCGGCCAGTACATACCAAAAGGAGAGCGCCAGGGTGGGTGACATATGTGAGATGTTTTCAACTGGAAAACACCATGTACCAAGTAGCAAAAGCTTCTCAATAGCAGCTGAATTGTTTTCTTAGGTTCCAACAATCCACTAGATAATTACATCGTAATGACGGACATTCGGAAGTCTGGAGGGTTTCGGTTGCGAGATCGGTTCAAGGGTTTCGATCTTGACCACTACCGGCTCGTCATCGAGGCGCAGGCCACGCTCCATGCACTGAGCTGGGCTTATAAGTGCAAGACTGGAGTTAAGCTCCTGGAGAAATATCCATTCCTCTCTTTGAAAGGGTTTACGGACTTTTTCGAAAATGCCACAGCAGACTTTTTCACAATGCAGTGCAGCATTGCAGAAAGCCTCGTCAAGGATGACCCCGTGCTGATGAAGGGGTTGGAGCACTTCCGCTCTGTTTTCATTCCTACAGCCAAGCTGTACTTTGGTGTTCGTTTAAAGGAGGATGAGAAACACTTTACGAAGGACAATATTCTTCGCAAGCCCGGGCGAGTTGTCGAAAATGAAGGTAGGTTTTCACTTACGCTGCCGTTACTACAAGAGCTTTCTTGTAAAGTTTTTACTCATTTCGATTAGAACCGTGGGAAGTGCTGCTGCACGGCGACGCCTGGAGCAACAACATGATGTTCCGCTATGATGAGGCAACTGGCAGGCCAGTAGAAGTGGTATTGGTGGATCTCCAGCTGTCCCGCGAGGGTGATCCGTTCGCGGATGTGAATTATGCCTTGTTTGCAAGTACAAATGAGGATTTGAGAGATAAGCACCTGACTTCCATGCTTCACGTGTACTGCGACACGTTCGAGGACATCTGCCGGAACTTCTCAGTACCGACCCTACCGGGCTGGAGTTGGGAGGAGGTCAACAGACGGTTCCACCGGGCACAAATCTTGGGAGTTTATACGGGCATGTGCGGACTCCCGCTCATGCTGAAGAATGTGGATGAAATCAAGGACTTGGAGACATTGAAAATTTCGGAAGAGGACGCTGCTGGCAACATGGAAGACTTTATGAAGTCGGAAGGCATGAAGGAAATGATGGATGCCTTCTGGTCAATGGAGAAGGCCAATCCTATTTTGCAGGCCAGAGTCAGAGGGGTGATCAGTACGGCCATGAAGGCGGGAGTGGTTTAAGTATTTAAGTTGGAGTTTTTCTCGCGAATTTTTAACCATTATGTATGGCCGATTTTAATGTGTACATGAGATTTCCTTTTAGTCGCAAGTCGCTTTATGTAATCATCAACTGTGAAGAAATAGTAGAATAGATTTAGGCTTTTCTTCATTTAACGCACGCCTTGTACCATTAAAAGAAAACTAGCGAAATTCTCAAAACAAAAAATAAAACATCTTTATTCACAATGATCTTCCCATTGCAGCATAACGTTGAAATCTTACTAGCGAGCTTAACTACTGATGTCAGACCCATGAACGGTATCTAATTTTCTGACACATGTGATGCAGTACTGCGGTACAATATTTGTCATGTTTAATGGGTAAATCTTTGAGCTTTGACTTCTCCATCTTGCATTCTGACTAATATGGGGAAGCAATTAATGATGAGAGTGTCCCATGACCTTTGAATGTAGGGATTTCAAAAGCCGAAGTTTTGCTTGAGCTAGAATCTCTAATAGGCTCACCCGACGACGTTTCCATCGGGGTCGGGGCGGGTGATTTTGGTTATTTCCACTGGATTGATCCCAACCCTGACCTTGAGTATTTTTACTGTTGTTTGATTGGTCCCAACTTTGGCCTTGGTGTGACGCAGTGGACTGTATCCACATGTGACCATTATTCGGTTGGTTCGAGCCGTGTGACTGAAGCCAATCCTCATTAAGATGCTCTTTAATCTCGTTTGAGAAACTCTGACCCCATCCGGTAGTGGTGCTGGAACTTTGGCCATTGGATTCACCCCAATCTTGAGTGTTCGACGAGCCCCAGCCTTGCCCAGTTCCAACTTCATTTGACTGCTGATTATAAGCGTGTCCGGCACTCCATTCTGTGTCCCCTTGTCCGGCCCATTCATCCTGCCATGCCTCACCACCAGAGCCATGGTTGCCTGTTAATAACCCTTGGTTCCAGCCCTGATTGTTGCTTTGCTGAAAATTTGTAGCCTTAACTCCGTCGTTAAACTGCTGTTGCTGGTCATTGTACCTATTATTCTGCTGTTGAGTGTTGTACCCCCCTTGCTGCTGTTGGCCGTTGAATCCCCCTAGTTGCTGCTGACCATTGTAGCCTCCTTGCTGATGTTTACCGTCATATCCCCATTGTTGCTGTTGACCATTGTATCCTCCGTGCTGCTGCTGGCTGTCGTATCCCCCTTGTTGCTGTTGGCCATTGTAACCTCCATGCTGCTGTTGGCCATTGTAGCCTCCTTGTTGCTGTTGGCCATTGTAACCTCCATGCTGCTGCTGGCCATTGTAGCCTCCTTGCTGCTGCTGGCCGTCGTATCCCCCTTGTTGCTGTTGGCCATTGTAACCTCCTTGCTGCTGCTGGCCGTCGTATCCCCCTTGTTGCGCTTGGCTAATGTAGCCTCCTTGTTGATGTTGACCTTTGTATCCCTCTTGCTGCGGTTGGCCATTCTGGACTCCTTGCTGAGGACCAGCAGTGTTACTACCGCCTCCGTGATTGTATAATGGCACACCAATGTCACCACCTAAGGCCCTTGGTTGCTGATTTTTGTCAGTATTACCGAATTGTGGTTGTTTAACGTGACCACTACCGTCACCTTGTGGTGATTTACCTATATTATGGCTTTGTCCAGCACCCCCTAGTAGCTGGGGTGACTTTATATTTACTTGTTGTGACCCATGGAATCCACCTTGCTGCTGGTGGCCAACATTTCCACCCTGAACTGATTGTCCATTATATCCACCTCGATGATGCTGCTGCTGTCCTACATTCCCACCCTGAACATGTTGTCCATTATATCCACCTAGCTGCTGATGTCCTACATTTCCACCCTGCACTGGTTGTCCATTATATCCACCTAGCTGCTGCTGTCCTACATTCCCACCCTGCACTGGTTGTCCATCATATCCACCTAGGTGTTGCTGTCCTACATTCCCACCCTGAACAGGCTGTCCATTATATCCACCAAGTTGCGGCTGCCCTACATTCCCGCTCTGAACTGGTTGTCCATTATATCCATGTTGTCCTACATTCCCACCCTGGACAGGTTGTCCGTTATATCCACCTTGGTGCTGCTGGCCAACATTCCCACCCTGAGCAGGTTGTCCGTTATATCCACCCTGATGCTGGCCAATATTCACACCCTGAACTGGTTGTCCATCATAGCCACCTTGCTGCTGCTTACCAACGTACCCATCCTGAATAGATTGTCCTCTGTATGCGCCCTGCACTGGTTTCCCACTGAATCCACCCTGATGCTGTTGGATATTATGACCATTCCGTTGTTGTTCATTCGTTCCATGCAGCAGAACCTCGTTGGGCTGCTGAAGATTGCCAAAGCTCCCTGCAGTTGACTTTTTATAATTTGTAGTTGGTGCACTTCCCATGTGTGAATTTTCAGCTACTCTTATAGCTGCAGGCAGCACAGTATCCTTCAGAAATTTGGCAGTCCGTGAAGCGTCCATTGGCTGTCCACCTCTAACATCCGCTGCAACCGGATGCACTCTACTTAGCTGACCACCCACTGAATCCTTATGTGCTTGTGTGGTAAAACTGACTCCTTGTGTCACCACTGGAGCCTTCACAGACGTTTGTGTAGATGTCACTGTAAAGCTAGCCACAGGAATCGCTTGGGTTACCATTATTGAGGACGAGGACTGACTGGGAGATTGTAATGTCGTTGGTTGTGAATGACTTGAGGTAGCAAGCTGCAAATGACCATTGGACTGTCCCTGGCTTACAATATTCGAGGCGGAGGTTGGCCTCAGACCAAAATTGTCGATTTGAGAAGATCCATCTCCTCCGCCTGCCTGGTAACCTGAAGCACCGTTCCAGCTAGTTTCAATTGGCGGCTTGAGTTGACCCCAGTTATATCCTTCATAAAAGGATTGAGCCTCGCTGTACGGCGTACTGATTTGTTCAGCATTGGGAAACTGGACCAAGCTACTGCCTGATTCTCCCCGACTCGGCTGTCCCAGATTTGCACCATCTTCTTGCTTCACATACTGACCCCAGGTCTTCGGATTGTCAACTAAGTTACTGCTAGCGCCTCCCCAAGTGGACAACTGTTGCCCGTGGTTTTTCGCCTCCTTTGAACCAACTTTTGCCAGACCTTGATCATCAATTGAATTGGGCTGATTCCCGCTCCATTCATTTCCCCCGGTCACACTCGAATCCGGCCGAAGATCCCATTTCACACTATTGGTTCCACCGGTAGTGCGACCTTGTTGCCAGCTCGAACTCAAGTCCTGCTGAGCGACTTTAAAGTCTTTCCACGGATCACTTCTACCACCCCCGCTGCTTTCTCGTTGTACGTCTTGTTCCTCGCTCTGGAACTGGCTGAAGCTCGATCCACTCCAACTTATACTGGGGATGATAAGATTTGTGGTGAGATCCTGTGATGCTCCCGCCCAAATACGCTCCGTCCCCAATAATAAATTAATGGCTAGAACGAGACTCTGAAAATCCAATACAATTGTAAAATACAGAATTTAAATAGAAGAGGAAAATTCTGTTAAATTATGAATTACATAAAAGAAGGGGCCTACCAAGTTGTGGGTCGGGCTCCTCATTGTAACAATTCTGCTAAGCCGTTGTTACTCCACGTCAGTGTCCATAGCTGTCTCGTCAGCTTCTAAAAACTCTTTACTCAATTTATAAACACCACCTATCACTGAGTGCATAAAATGTAACGTTGCGGAAGGGAGGGCATCAAGCCAGCGATGGCTACTTCATGTACCCATTGCTCCCCTCACTAATTACTTGGAGCTTTTCGAGCGTAAGCATTTCCGACCGTTTGAATAAGTACGCTAAGAGGTGAGGAGGTTAAAATTGTTTTATGATGGAAGTGGAAAGAAAGCGAGGGGTTGGCGTTATCCCATGATAATCTGCACCCGCTTTTTTCAAATGGGAAGTAGTAAGTACCTTATAATTAGCGACACGGAGAGTGCAGCTCTCGCAGTGCATTTCCCACGATGTTATTAAACATTGTGTTGTTGCATCTGTGGAGGCAACCGGATGAACTGAGTTTGACTCCGACCTCACATCCCTTGAAATAAGAGCTGAAAATAACAGTATGCAGAATCGCGGCTCTCTCAGAATGTTTTGAGCTGTTTTGAAGGGGATCATCGATTCATCTAAAGTCTACAATGGTGGTGGGCTATATGCGTGCGTGAAGGTAATCTAATGATGGAGAACTGAGAGGCTCCCGGATGCGGATGCAGCATTACATGCGATGGGATAGGATGTGTTCCCACAGATGGATTTTCTCAAGTTTTCCCTTTTTTATAAGTGACAGCGGGATCCAATCTGGAGGAAGTCACTTTCCCAGTTTTGAGTCATTATATGAACAATGAGGAATTGTCTTATAATCGAGAATTGTCAGAGCACCTACCTTAGTTCAGCATTTCCTAATTGGGGTCTTCCCGGGTGGAATTATGTCAGTAGTGGTGCCTCGCACCTCGCAGTGTGGAGAATGTTGCTACCTTGGATGACGTCGGGGGTGAGCTAATACTTGTGTAACAGAACAGGTTTGAGGATGACACCGAGTCTCTGACTGAAGAAAAACGATTTTTTTGGGCTCTGTAAAATAATAATTGTTATTGTGACATGGAATGGATGAGCGCGATCTGGGTAAAAATATGGAGGATCCAGTTCAGGTTTAAAGGTTCCCACATGAGCCTTCTTACTTTATTTATGTCAGAAAATGTACTCTAATTGTTATTTTAACAACAGCTTCTCCGTCTGTTTTTTATGCGGATGTTAATGCCAATTTTGAACACAGTCTGATTGAGGCAGGCTTTAACCCATACTGCTAATAATCAAAGCGGAAGGGTCCCAACTCTTCGGCGCATGTCATTGTGCCTCATACCACTTATGCTTTGTGTCAGTTACGACTCACCACTCAAGAGAATGTTTCAGTTAGTGAATGAGGGCGGAGCTTTCAACGTCCCCACAATTTTGCACTTATTGAGTTCAGCAAATCAATCTTTGCATGGACCAGGCGGCCCAATAAGCTGACTCTGCGGGGTCTCTTACGGGACCTGGTTCTCACCTCATTGTTCCCACTTGGTGGACCCCATCCAGATCCATAGGTTGGCCTATTGTGGTCCTCACTCTGTGTCCAAGATGCCCAGTCCTGGTTTACGCCATTGATAGGTAACTCGTTCCAACGCTGACCGCGGTTCCGAACTACCGGTTCTCCCCAGCCATTTTGCAAATGTTGGGGCTGCTGATTCCACGACCATTGCTGTGAGTTTTCTTGCTGTGAGGGCCAGTTGGAAGTCCATTCATTGCCAGAACCTGAATGAAAGTTCCAACCATTCCTGCTGTCCTGAGGTATATTCTGTTGTGCGTATCTGTGACTGCCCGAATCCTGATGCTGACTTTGTCGTCCACCACAGTCGTGCTGTCCAGATCTCTGGTAGTTATTCCGTCCATGCTGTTGGGGAGGGCCATAAGCTTGCTGTGTTGGCACCCCGTAGCTTTGCCGCGGTGAAGGCGCACCGAATGCATAACGATTCGGGGCTCGATGGTCTTCCTGCGCTGGCCCTTTTGCATCATTAGCTCTCTGGAAATTCTGTACGGCACCATGATCAATCATTCTCTGTGCTGTAGCAGGGAAATCCGGCTGGAACTGCAGAGAAGATTGGGTCGGATTCTGAGGAGCAACTGGACCTGTTTTCATGACATTATTGGAGTTTGAATCAGTTGACTTATTTATTTGATGCCATGGTATGCTTGAATCTTGGGAATTCCCGCGGGGCCTGCTTTGTTGGACAGGCAATACGTTGGGATTTTGGTGCATCATATCATCTCTGGGATAAACTTGGAGTACACTACCCACATTGGCCATTGTACTGTGGAAACTAGTGATAGCTTGCCCTGGAACGGGTTTTCCCCTCATATCTTTAGAGTCCAGTTGGAGATGTTGACTACCCATATTTCCCGGTACGAACGGCTGAATTTGAATCGGTTGCCTACTGAGGTTTGGTTGCGTAGGTGGCAGTGGTGTCGCTTGACTTTGTGTTGAAACAGTAGGATTGGGTGCTGGAAAGGGTCGTGGCAGTGACTTGCTATTAACCCCATCGGAAGTTGAACTAGAAATACTTGGGGGCTTCTGCGCGGGCCCAGAACTTTGCGGTTGTGGTTGTCGCGCTTGAGTTGTCTGTCCCATTGGAGAATTACTTGGAACAAACGTAATGGCCTCAGAAGCGGGTATCTCAGTCATGCGCATATTTGTTACAATTGTACCCAGACCACTTATTGGTTCACGTGCATTGATGGAAGGCATCCCCATATTACTGCTTTGTACCAAGGTTGGTATAACAGTAGGCATCACCCAATCGTTACTGGGCAAGGGATCTGACCTCTGGGTTTCAAATTTATTACCGGGAAGCCTGGGCAGTGGTGTGGGCTGCGCCATGTTGTCCATCTTTCGAGGTGGGGCTTCAAACACTATCATATTTCTGGTAAACATATCCAGCGTTTGAGGCTGCACAATTTTGTTAGTAGTGAGCCCATGTCCTGAGTTTTCCTTCATACTGGACATTAGCACTGATACTGGAGGGGTAGGACCGACGGTGGTTGGCAATGTTACTGACATCTCACGCATTCTCGTTACATTTATCATCATACCTTTGGCTTGAGTCGATCCCATTGCTGCAGATATCGGACCTGGAGCTTCTTGTACAAATGATGCATTGTTCCGAGGAAAAGTTTCTACCAGATTTCTATTAGGTATCATAGGTCGTGCCTGAGCGGATGCTGGATTTCGACCCTGAAGGGTACCGTCAACTGCGGTTGCAATGTCGGTTGCCGGAAAGCCCGGTAATTGCTGCTGAATTTTCTTGTCATGACCAATATTTTGTGTTTGAGGCCGGGCTATTGCATTCCCGTTGCTTTGGTCGGAGGGACTATTTGGGATGACAATGGGCATTTGGCTCAATTCATACCCCTGAGAGCTCTCCATAGCTCCGCCATTTATCATGATCAATGTCGGGGGCAAGGCTGACATATTGGTGGCAAAAAGCTGGATCTGCAGTGCATTTTTGGACCTTGGAGTTGCTGGGACACCAGAGTTACTCAGGGTTACACCTACAGATCCTGTTTGCGCTGTGGACGGCTGTGGGCCGGTTGTTGGATCTGATGCTACAAACTCTGGGTTAAAGGTTCGCCCAGCGGTACGAGATTTCGTAATTTCTGTGGGCGGCCGCGAATGAGGTAACACTCCAATTTCGTTCGAATCATTCTCTGCTGGCCTTTTTCTCCGAGGTTCACCTGAAGGATCTCTTTTGGGCTCTGTTTGTTCTTGAAAAAATCTGTTGGTTTCCCTTGCCGCAGGTTTTTCTGGTTCATCTCGGCTGGCCGTTGCTGTGAGTTGTCGAAGAAACGTGGGTTCATCCCAGGGTTCACCCAGAACTATTATTTTGTTCCCGGCTTTTGTACGCTGATGGTGAACCACCCCTCTTTCTAGTTCATTTAACCAATCTTGATTTAGCTCACTACTGCGCACCACTGTGGCCGTGTCCCAGTGCTTCAAAAACTCATCCCAAGGGTGCCTCCCACTGCTATCACTATTTGATCTGTCCCGCTGATCCGACCAGTTTGGATTGTACTGCCTTGCTCTGTCAGGATACAATCGACTGCTTCGACTTGCATGATTCCCCTGCAGTTGGGTTGTACTTGACTTGTCAATGTAGTTGTCGTTCCAGTGATAATTCCTGTTGCTGTCGTGTGTGCCTCTCAGCTCAGTGGTAGTCTGAAAGTTCACGCCATGCTCCGGTCGTAGACGGTCATACCCGAGGTTCTTTCTTGCGCCGCTGCTATGCGTTAGCAGCGTAAGCACTAGGATACTCAACTGCGAATTCCAAGATGACAACAATGGTAAAATGAAGGCGTCATGAGCCGCGGCACAGAATATTTCAATGCAAAATGCTTTACTCACCACTTCGCTGCGTTTTCCTCCCATTTAGACTTTTAAAATTAATTCTTATAAAATATTGCGTCGAACTCGCATGTGTGGATTTAGATTACTAGTCAGGTGGCAGGACTGCTTGAGTCTTTTTATACAAACATTGAATTAGTAGTGTAAATAAGCAAATCGGAACACTTCCGTCCTCGTCCCTCATTTATCTTTTTTGTCACTGAGACGATAATCTAACATTAATTAATTACGGCTCGCCTAATTTGAGTTACTGAATTTATCCTTTCAGATCTCCATACATATTACGTTAAGCTTATCTTGTGGGAATGAGCTGAAAGGGTGGTTGCATTCTGGACTACACTGTTTTTTAGACATTGTTGAAGCTTATTTATGCCCGTGGGTTACGCATGGAGGAGGAAGTAAAAAGAAATATACGATCTGGTGAAGCGTACGCTGAAGATGAGGCTTAAAATGTGTGTACGCTACTCTTCCATGTTATGAGAATTCCGGTGACGATAGCATCTATTCACAGGCTTCACTTTTTAATTCACCTCATGATTAATTGCTACCACGATGAGTATATTAACTTAAATAAGAGCATCATAACGCTTAATGTAAAGTCTTTAAATGGTTTATTTAAATTGATCGGTTAAAATTCTTAACATATAATTTTGTTTAATGCTGTCCTATAACTTTAGCTAATCTGTAGAGGGCTAACGCAAAAATTATTGCCTGTCCACGCAAATTAAGTGCGATAATACATTGAGAGCTCCCATTTCACCATTTTTCATGTGAATGAGCGAGTGAAGCACCAGTATACAAAACTTCTGCGCTTGTATCATCGTTAAAAATGGTTAAAAGAGCTCTGCAGTGTATTACTGGCCGTGTCTGGGAGTCTTTCTACAATTAAATTTTCAATTGTTTTGGGACTTATGAAGGATTTTAAAAGGTCCACGTAAGGCTAAGGCTCTATAATACCCGTCCACTATATTTCCATGCCGCTATAAGAAAACGGAAAAGCTCAGTTTTGAAATAGCAAAGCTCCGGTGCCGGATTTTGTAGCACAGCGGAACTAGACCCCCTCATGTTGCATTTCAAAAGTGGACAGTGCTTACACTTTTAAAAAATTGATGGACTTCCAGCACCACAGGTGATTATTGAAATAAAATTTTGTTTGTTCCGTAGCCGATCAATATTTGGCCGGGGTCAAGATGTGTTCCGAGTCGATTTCATTAGTTCAATGCAGGGAAAACCACTCAAGTTAAAGCCAGACTTCCAGAATTCCTTCATTCACTATAATCTTGCTAATGATAGGTTGTACTATAGACTTCCCGACTTACTGGCAAAGGACAACTCGATCCAGAGCATTAAGCCCCCTCCCCATTACAATCTTTTTTTAAAAAATTATCGAGAACGTAGGCGGAAGGTAAGCTCAATTCGATGTAAGTGCATTACTGTCAAGTCAAGTGTAAGCTATTAAACAATGGCAGAGCGATTGCCTCTGAAAATCCACGATAAATTACGCTGGTTGATTGGACAACTTCCCAAGTATTGAGGTGCAATTTACAGAGGAAGAACATTTACACAATTTAGAGTATAGTAAATAGTAGAGTATAGTAATAGAGTAGGTGGCAAATAAATGTATCTGTTCTCTTGCTCATTTGGACGGTATTCTAGCGGTGGAAATTAGGGAAGTTAAGTTTATTTCATTAATGAGTGGCTTTCGCATTTTGGGTAGCTGAAATAATGAAGAATCTAATCCTGTACTCACGGGCCAACCAGTCATCAGGAGCCATTTGAAATTCTGCTACAATGTACTGCCATTACTCAGAAAATTGCAGAGGATTTGACATCTAACAATCGAAAATACTGAAAATCACACGAATGCTTACCTCGATTGTCTTTAAGGTTTCACATGGGTTGAAATAAATGTGTACGAGGACATCTTTACCGTCTTCAAATATTTTGTTTCCCTTGACTGGAGTCAGATTCGGTCCTTCGGGTATGCAATTTGCACACAATCACGACTGTCTAACGGGATGGGTAACCACCAATTATCGAGTGAAACCGTCTACTGGGCGAGAATTAATATGGGTCAGGATCAATGTCTGCTCATGGTCGCCCGTTGGGCTCAGCTGATAGCTACGTTTTGCATATTATAAGTTTATTCTGAAGTATAAAATAAAAATTTTTGGTAGAATATTATTTCCCACGTATATCTCGCACCCTTAGCAGACGAGGTTCTATTGTTTGTCTCATGCTCAACGGCTCGCGGCCTTTTACCTTTTTCGGATAGTGGTCGGGCCCAACTGGGCTCCCAAAGCCCGTCTTACCGTCTACTGCCTAACCTGTTCACAACAAACATACCCCTCTTAAAGGCACAAGTGCGACAATCGTTTTCATTAATAACCAAGTGCCGTACTTATGATTTGGCCGGGTTTCCTTGGCAGCATTTGAACTGGGCGCTAAATAAAAAGATACAATATACGCGAATAGTGCTAGATTTGTACAGGTCATGTGAAAATGGCAGTACTGTATGAAACTATTAGGAAAGTACGAAAGTTCCTTGCACATAGCGCGATTTTGTCCTCAAATGAAATAAGATCAAATTCGTACTTGCAAAATTATGAATATTCTGCTATGACAGTGCTTCGTATCGCATGGGACCGCAGCAATGCCGCACCCGAATTGGTCAACAATGGAGAGTTCACCAAATCTTATGCACGGCACCACATTCATCATGGTTCCGAAGTTATGCTGAGTTTTTAATTCAGTGTAAGAAAATTACTAAAAGTTGGTTTAGCATTTTAGGGCTGATATAATTATTTATATGTACATTAGCGGGTGCCGAAAATATTGGTGCTACAAGCAGTGCGTCACTGAATGTAATGCGACAGTGCTTCTTGTGGCATCACATTCGCATCGCATCGCACCGATGCTAGTGCCTCGTCAGCATCATATCAAGCACTATTGCCACTGATCATTTAAAACCACAAATAAATTTTGTTTAAATTTTTTCCCAAATAACGGATCGATTTGACCCGTACCTAGATATACTGACAACAACCGAATCATATTGACATAATTCGCCCATCAATGCCACATTACCGCTCTTACCCACTCTGTTTGAGCGCTAAGGTCATAATAGCATAAATACCGGATGGTAGATAGCGGGAGCTTGTAATGTACCGAGACCCAAATAAAGTTGTCTAAACAAACTTTCCGGGGAGATTTCCAGGATATTACTAAATATTGCTAGGGCTACATATTCGTTTAACTTGTCCCGATCACCCAAATTGCTATACGTCATATTCAGTTTCAACTTCCTCATTCATCATTTCCTCCAGTGTGTTCGTCTGGCGGAGCAAAGTATTGGTGTCCCAAGAGAAAGGTCTCATTTAACGTTTCTTGACACCAGCATCAGTACTCTAGCTTAACTCTGGTTTTGCAGGTTAAACTTACATAGCCTGTATAGCTACGATACGATACGACAGATACGATTTAAAGTATAACCACTCATATTCTTACGATTCCTGACACAAATGACTCTATTTGTTGTGGGAGCAGAAGCCAAATCAACTAAATAAATCCATCCTTTCCTATCTATCTATCTAGACACGCAATATAACACGTAATGCTAACAAAGGAGGAGAATAGGGTAAATTTAAAAATTTTGAAATTACTATCCCAGTGTGGCTGCTTACCCCTGTGCGTGGAGGTAGAGGACGGTAAAATAAACTTTGAGTTGTCCCCAACACGAAGAATTTTGTGGAAGATAGTTTTTATTGTTGCAGTTGTACACAGTGCTTTTGTGAATTTTAGATTTTTCCAATCACTGGTCTATGACGAGTACTTTGTGCTGGCTCACGTATTCATCCACATGATGAAAGGTCTATTTAGCATCTTAGGTCTCTCCCTGGCTATTTCGTCCTTCGGCCTGAATAAGCCTACCACACGCTTGATCTTTAACGAGATATTTAAACATGAAAATAAAAAACTCAGCTCCGAGGACCCTGTCTGGTGGCGCAGAATATTACAACTATCTTTGAACGAGTATCTTATTGTCACGCTACCATTCTTAATATACTTTAGTGTGCTAATTGGGGTGATAGTCCTTGCCCTGGAATCAAATGCTGTGATGCTCGTATATTCCGTTCTGCCTCGACGTTTCCATAACATTTGGTGTATGGGAGGACTTCTTCTCCTTGAGGCCTTCTTCCGCATCCTCTGGACTGCCTCATACTATTTCGTTGTCTATCTTCAGCTCCTCATTTTTGAGCTAGTTTCACATCGACTCCAAAAGTTGTCTCAATCCCTCGGACAAAGGTGGGTAGCAGGGTAAGTCTAATAATTATTGACCTACATATCACTAAAAACGAATTTATTTTTAAGACTTCCTCGGACGCTTGATGACTCCGACGGGCTTGTACTCCAGAGATCCGCCTGTGCCGAGGTGAGAGAAATCCAGGTGCTCATCCAACTATTTAACGAAAGCAATGCCCAAATTGTACTCACTCTCAAACTCCTGTGGATCACTGCCTCAGTAATTCTAGGATTCTCTGCCATTCGCTACTTTCGAATGAGCCCACACGTGGCCATGTTTAATGGTCTATTCGTGACGTACTCCATTGTTAGCTACTGCATCGTCTACGGCAAGGCGTTCCACGTACCCCGGAACATTGAATTGGTCAAAAGAGACCTGCTTGCACTACTGGTGGGGTCAAGCAGGGGGTCCTCGAATAAAAGGGACGAGATCATTCGGAAAATCCGCTCAATTGCAAATGTTGAAATTAAGGTGGGAAAAATCAATGCAATGGAACGAGCGTCATCCCTTATTTTCATTGATTTTCTGGCACGCAATCTCGCATCGTTATTGCTAACATTTTAAAAACTCTTCCTGTCTTTGAAGTGAAGCCATGCATAAGCATTTGTATTCGGCGCTCACGCATAGTTGTTTTTATTACGCATCTAGTGTGGCAGCATTTAAGCGGCTGTGAAATAAATAAATAAATTGATGCTCTGGGAATCCCAAATTGGGATGATGGTACGAATTTTGTCGGAGAACGTTGACTGTCCCATGTTTTATTTGTAAGAGCATTGAGCTAATATTGTTTGTAAATAAATCCTCAGTTTTTCAGCCAGCGTTGAGCTGAATAATTGCTTGAAACTCCAGTTGTTAGCTGAAGGACGAATACCACGGCGAGTCTGTAGCCTTGCTCGAGGACTCATTGATAGACATACCCCTACATATATACTCACATAACCGTCCATGCAACCTTCAATATGCAAAATTAAGATTAGATTACAAGCTGGAGTGTATGTACGTGGATGTTCTTCATCCTTTCTCACTCACTCTCCCCTTCTCCTCAGGACGTTAATGCACAGTAGGCTTAAGTGTTCTTCATAGCGATCAGAATATTTAGCGTCCCACGTCGAACACCTACACGGAAACAGAGCTCTCAGTTAGATTTGAGTTCTTCAGTGGGAGGCAACTTCCCAGTAAATCTACACGTACAAAATGACCAACGAGGGAGAATCCAATCTTGTGACAAAAGAGTTCCTCGAAGAGGCCTTAAAATGCCGCGTGCACAAATTTGAAGTTACTCCCGGATGCACGCTCGGTGACGGTTTTACTTGTTTGTTGTATTCGGTGGACGTGTGGAAAGCTGCTGAGGCTGAACCCCTTCACATCCTTCTAAAATGCTACCCAAGTAATCCTGTGCGCCAAGTGTTTTTGGAAAAGGGGGGAATGTTTGACATTGAGTTAGGTGTGTACAGTGAGGTCATTCCTGAATTGATAAAGTTCCAGGAGGGAAGTGGTGCAGAGCGGGTAATAAAGCCTCCGTTTGCGCCATTCTTGGCCGGGCGCATAGCAACCAAAGAGGAACGAAGCGGTAACTTGTGGCTACTACATTCAGCTTACTACAAACATTTATTACTAATTGTGCTCATCAGGTCATGTTTTCAACAACTTGACTGCCATGTTGCAGGTACCGTTGGTTCCCTAGATTGTTACATTATGATGACGGACTTGCGGAAGTCTGGTGGTTTCCGGGTCCGTGATCGATTCTTGGGTCTTGATCTAGACCATTACAAACTCGTGATAGAGGCTCAAGCTACTCTCCACGCACTGTCCTGGGCGTACAAGTGCAAGAGCGGCCAGAAACTTCGGAAAAAATTCTCCTGTCTCACGGAAAAAGGATTCGGAGAAATATTGGAAGCTGGAGCGAAGGAAGCCTTCCTGAATAGTTTAAACTTGGCGGAAGGGGTTGTGAAAGATGACCCAATGTTGGCAGCGGGCTGCTCAAATCTCCGCTCAGTTTTCACCGCTGTAACCAATTTATATTTTGACCTCCCGCTCAGTGAAAAGGAGAAAAAGTACACGAAGGACTCTGTCCTCCGGGTTCCTAATGCAACGGTTGAAAACGAGGGTAAGAAACTCGCAGGAAATCCTGATCTTAGGAGCTTTAATTGTCGGTTCATCTTGCTCAGTTTTTCACAGAGCCTTGGGAAGTGCTTCTTCATGGGGACACTTGGAGTAACAACCTGATGTTCAGGTACGATGAAGTGACTGGCAGACCCGTGGAAGTCCTACTAGTGGATCTTCAGCTAGCTCGTGAGGGTGACCCATTTACAGATGTGAACTACACACTATACGCGAGTACATCAGAGGATTTGAGGGATAAGCACATGAAGTCCCTGCTCCATGTGTACTACGACACATTTGAGGCCGTCTGCGAAAACTTTTCCGTCCCGAGACTGCCCGGTTGGAGCTGGGAGGAGATGAATCGGCGCTTCCACAGAGCTCAAATCTTTGGCGCCTTTATGGGTTTGGGTGGGTTGCCTATAATGCTTCGGAACGAGGATGAAATCCCGGATACTGAAAATATAAAACTATCTGAGGATGATTTGAGAGACGAAAACTTTGCAGGGGTGGAAGCCATGAAAAAATTGATGAGTGAGATCAAAATATCGTCAAATGTAAATCCGACTCTGCGAGAGCGGATTCAAGGGGCCTTGAGGACGGCAGTAAAAGCTGGAGTGCTTTAGGATAGCTCATACGTACATGAATAAAATACTTTTGAAGCTACACATGTAATTTGCAATCTATGAGGGGCTGGTGAAATGATGCCATTATCATAAACAATCAGACCATCTGTAGAAGCACGTTGAGGAAACTTAATCGAGTTACACACCGCACTCCATAAATTTACCTCCGTCACTCCTAGTTCCTCATCACGTCCCATTCTCACTAAACATTTGATAATAACACATTGTCGTCTGAAGTTTAAAACGATCAAACAACAGACTTTAAAAGAAATGTGCTTCTTACAAGAAGAGCTAGAAATGAACTTTATTACTAGAAATGACACGAGGACACATTGAATCACGCAATGGCCATTTTGCATGTGATGAAGTTGATTGGCTGAACTATTGTGACTACAATAGCAGTGACATCTGTCACTGCTAAGGGTCAATCAATATGCTGAAGAGCTCCACAATACTAATTGACCAGTTTACGTATTTCCCGCAAATCTATCCGTACGCGGTTAAGTTGAATTCCACCGAGGTTGACACCAGCGGCGATTGGCGGAAAATTCAGTGAATCTGCTACATTTGATTTCAGTTCCGGACCTACTGATAAACTTTAATCTCTTTCATGTTCATCTAGAGCCACAAGTCTTCCTTGTGAGTGAAACCAGCTGGTGGGGGAACAATATTCTAGAAATACTGAACCTTGTAGCGTGAGAAAATTTTAATTAATCATATGAACAGGATGGAAGCACATATGAATTTTCATTCCTCGGATGCGGAAAAATCCGGCTTGAAATTCACAAACTTAGCCGGTCACCCACCTCCGAATACAAAAATACCTTCAGATCAGTCTCGCCTCCCGTGATCGGTAAATGCAGCAAAATTTCTCCACCTATCCTTCCTCTAGGCCGTAAATCAACGACAATCTCCTTTCAAAAGGGACTTGAAAAGCTTGCGTTTCTGCAAATAAAGGATCGCGTGGACGGGCGGTAACAAATTAGAGTTCCGAATGAAAAGAATGTCGAGTTTTTTCCGGTTTGAGCTAGTAACCACCATTGTCGAGTCCTTGTAACATGGAATTTTGGCCGAGCACAAACCAGATTAGTGGCACCAATTTTCAATAATCCCGGGTAATTTCCTCACCAATGCCACACGTTGTATAAATTTAGGCACATTTGTCGGGTGGTTTCTAAGGTACTTGGAATGAGGACGGGCACTTCAATCGCCTAGCGTAACTCCTTTTTACTAAAATAGAATTGCCTTGTGACATCAGCGAAACGAGAGCATGCCCTGAGGCTGTGCATAGCAGTTTGTGGCCTTTCTATTTAAATTGTGAGGGTTCTTTTCTATAGTCATTTGAAGGTAACTCTATCCTATCTATCTATCTATTTAGCCCAGGCTGCCCACATTTGGCGCGTGTTTCCATCGTCTTCGAATCAGATGGAGCGATGTAAATCCTCCTTTAAAGTGTGGTTCGTCTGTTTCAGATAACTCAATCTTTGAGGAATCGGCGAATGTGAAACACAGTGTTAAAAGTGCTCTCTTGACCCATAATTGCACTGTAACCATGGTCAAAAAATTTCCTATTTTCCTTGGTATCCTCATGGCAACCTCCACTTGTGCCACTCTCATTGAATTCCTGAATGCCAGCCGCTGCATCACCTACCTAACATTTACGAAAACAGAACTTGGCTCACGGACTGGGGATTCGTCAGGTGGGAAAAATATTGAAAATCAAATCCTCAAGAGTTTTTTTCTGGATCTTCCGCAGCTCGAGGATAATTACAATCAGTTTATCATTCATCGTCAGTGTGACCGCTGCCAGGCCCGCTTTCGATTTCCAGCTAATGAAAAGCTCATCTCACCGGAAACGAGGGTTCAACTTTGCATGATATTCCTTGTCTTCCAGAAGCAACACGAGAACATTGAGAAGATATTTCAAACGTACAGTTGGATCTCACCCAGCCAAGCCATATACATCCTCATGGCTTCTAACTTCCGCACTTTTGAAGCGACGGAAGAAAACATTAGATTCTCGCGACAACTTTCGAAGACTGAAATAGTATCAATACTACGAAGATTCAACGCTGCTGTGCTAATTCGGAAAGACGCGAAACTTCAAAGTGAGAGACCCCTCGATTATGTGGAGTTCTTCATAGTTTGCCCCTACTGTCCTAACCCTTTTCATGCCATTCAAGTAACCTCAGCGAGATCTATGTTGAAGGTGGAGACGGCACTAAACCGTAAGCAAGGCTACGGTAACATGGCCATAATCAATAAAAATTACCCGGTCGGAACGACGGAGGAAGTAGTAGAATGTGAGCGCATTCGATTCTTCGAACTTGCTGTCAAAACGAAGTGTTCACGGAATGTAGTAATGCTGGGCATTTTTGTGAGCCGACTGAATGTAACTCTGGAACAGGGTAATTTTATCGAGTACAGAAGACCAGCCGTCCTCCGATTGTGCGTAACCTTCTGCTACGATAATCCCACGTTCCTGAGAGAAAATGTTCGAATTTACGTAACTGCCTATTCGAAATTACACTTCGGATATTGCAGGACTATGGAGAGAAAGAGAAGACCTGCAATGGATTTCCTTGTCGGCTGTTTCGACTCATTAGTTTGGGCTTTGCTGGTAGTAACGGCTGTGATCATTGGAATTGTTGCTCGAGACATGACTTTTGCGTGGCAATTTCTTGTGCTCCTCACGAATAACTCTTTGAGTGTACATCGGAATCTGTGGCTTTCAGCCACCCTCATATTATCCATCGTATTTTGCACATATTACCAAGCATTTGTGATCAATGATATCTTAAATTCAATGCGTTCCGTGGCTTTTCGATCCATTGGGGAGATGTTTAAGACGCTTAAATATGCCATTGAGAAAATCCCGTCGGAAAAGGATAAAAATGCCCACATTGATTTCGAAGTGAGTGGACTGGAGTTTAATCGAGATTATTACATGGCTATTCCATCACTCAGAGGGATATCCCCATCTAATGCATGGGTTCGGGGTGAGCTCATCGGGACGTACGCCGACAAGGCTGCATTCCTTGTGGATAGGTCAAAGATTCGTTTCGCCTTGGCTGTAGCTAAAGATTCTTATCCGAACCTCAGTTGCAACTATGTGAAGGAAGTCTGGGACACGAAAAGATACACCTGGATGATGCGCTCGATTTTGGCCAACAAGGGGTACTCACTCAACTTAAGATTCAGGCAGTCAGGGCTCTATAAATTTTGGGAAGATAATATTCAGTTCAGCCGAGATTACTTTGCAGGCCGCATGGAGGCGGCACAGGAGAAATTTGTCGCTCTTTCATTCAAATCCGCAGTCCTTGTGATTTTTATGCTGTGGGGAGGGGGTTTAGGATTGTCAGGATTGATTTTCGGATCGGAGAAACTGGTATGGATCCTAAAGAAACCGATCACACTGCTCTTGATGCGTTACTTGAGTGTGTGAGCGAAAAACTGGCGTATAGATGGTGATCACAGCTCAGTTAGCACGTAAATTATCATAATGTGTGAAGTTGTTGCTGCGCAGAAGACGCACTGATGACTTTTATGAGGTTGCCCCCTCGGTCGCACACCAATGATTCCTCTAGTTAATTTAATCCGTATTTGTCATGCGTGGAGCCAGCCAATGAGACTTCGAGGGAGTTAAAGGTTTTTGGAGAGACGCGCGCACGAGCTATTGAAGTGTTGGCTTAGCGCACCCAACTTAAAGTGTTATTTTTTGAAGTAGCGTTAGGAATTTCCGTTTTTCAACATTGAGATCCCTTACGCTACGTCAAAACAAATAACGCTACGGAGAGTCTGTCCTAACTATACTATTGAGTATGTATTACAGCGTAAGCTTAAGTAATCTCATTGTAAATAAAATATTTTCCACTTTCCATGTTTTAATTTTGCTGGAGATTAAAAGCATATTATGCTCACTTGTGCTTTTAACTTAGCTTTTCAGTGTGTGGAAATGCATTTACGAATTGATTGCGGTCGCCTAATACCTAGGCAATGACAAGTAAAATTGCAACGTTTAACTGAACGAAATCAGTAATGGCCATCTTTTTCATATATTAATCATTGTCGGGAGAAGTACAAGATTTCGGGATTTCAAATTTAGTAATATTTTCATGTACTTCAGTGGTTCGATGAAGAAATTTGCGCGAAAAAGCCAAACAATACTTATCGTAATTACTAAAGTCTCCGTTCACAAGCTGTAAGATGTTAATCTACATTTTTTGAAAAACTGCCGACTTTTCAGCTATTACTGTCAGTGACACTTGCAGCAGTATACCAACACATTGAATCCTCCACAAAATGCTGTACGATTGGGCGTAGCTCCTTGAGGACAGAGACCCCCTTCCGTCCATGGCTTGCACTTTGTCCACCAGCATTCTGGAAGAAAACATAGATTTTTAAAATCAGTTTCTGCTTCAAATTGTGGACTCAATGAACCTTAGAAAAGCCCAGTATACGAATATGAGACTGAAAAAGTTGTAAAATACCTGCCGACGCCAGTATGGCAATGCTAACCAGGATGAATGTGAGACGAATCAGACGCTGCATCGTTTTACGTAATGCTTGCGGCAGCAATTGTCACCGAGAAAGAAAACAACGTTTGCTAATGTGAGTGTGAGAGACTCAACGGAGAAATTAAATTTCAGATCTGAGTTTCCAAACTTTTATACACCGATGTTTCTGCACTCTGACAAAGCCAATCTGGCGTGATGATTCGTTATCATGCTGAATGGGCGAAACCCCTTGAATGCTATTGAAATTGCATAGCGCACATTTGAAAAAACATAGCGCACCAACATGTCCACAAATTTTTCAGAGAATCAGACCAGGAAGAGTACAGCGGCAAAATAGCTACTGACAAAATACAAATTACGTAACAATACATAGTTAGCTGTTGTGATTTAAACTTTGTTTTAAATTGTCAACAGGATTTTATTAACGCATTAGTTTCCGCATTAGTTTATTACCGAGAAATATGCTAGTGATTTTGATCAGGATTCTAATAATTACTATCATAAATGAGGCTGATAAGCGGATTACTCATAGTGTGGACTTGCATTCCTGTTCCTGCTGACCATTTCCATCAATACATCCTCCGCAAATCAACTCTGCTTGTTTTCTGAATTCTCGGAAGTTACGATTGGCAGTTTTTAAGCTCTTGGAATCATGCGACTGCGAAGTAATTAAAGTGGAGCGAGATTCTGTATCTCCTGGAAATAGAACGGCCACAGACAAGCATTTGTAAAAATCAGTAAGTAAAACCATTTTATTCCGTTGCGTACAAAATGTTCAATATTTGAGGTCTGGCGTCGATACTGCTCTTCACTGTCATTTGGTAATTACCAAAACTTGAACTTTGTGTGTGTCATGATTGTCCTTGGTGATTTTCCTTGTTCCAAATTGCGTGAAAGGTCATTCCTGTGATGATGAGTTTTGTTATTGGATTCTACTTTATGTAAATTATTGAGGTGATGGAGGTGAGACCAAAGTTGATATTGTTCTTTGAGCTAAAAAGTAACTAAAACTAATCTTCTTTTTTTCTGCCCTACGCCTTCTGCGGCAGCTCCTGAAGATCCAGATTAGGGTTTGCACAAGGAAATACGGAGCAATTGCGCTGTTGGACGGCGGAGAACGTATCCTTCAGGTCATAGTACGTGCTCAAGCTTGGAGGAACTCTGAAATCCAAACCTTACAATTAAATACTACTCTCTTGGAGGGCCCAGAATGAATGCATCGGAAACATTTGGACTTACAAGCTGGCCAAGTTCCACAGGAACCGCTCAAATTTTGTAGCGCCCTCCTTGGACCCTCGAATTGCCAGTTCGCACAGTGCTCGTTTCTGACAGACTGGGGATTCAGACTCGCGGGCCGCAAAGTTTGTAATGAGTCCCACGACGGGAGAGTCCGGGGCGAGGTCAAGATCTCCTCGGGCGCTTCCAATCTCATTAGCTGCCTCCGCATCCGTACGGTTGTAAAATGTCGCATTGAGCACATCGATATCTCCTCCCCTTCCCACTTGAATGATTTTGGGACCCCTTTCCAGCTCGTATGTCGATGTGACGTTCCCTTGCTCAATCTCTCGTTTGACATTCTTTATTGAGCCCGCTTCTGTGTTGTCGCGGGCGGAAGGCAGGAGACTTATCACCTTAGCGGCCACCGTCGACAAGGGACGGAACAATGGTTTCTCGCTCATTACCCCGGTGTAGTAGCGCCGAATTTGAGGGATAACGGATGAGTATTTCGTGGTTGTTGCCACTGGAGTCGACTCCGTTGGATTAGGAGCTGGGCCCTTATTCTTGAGCTTGGATGAAACAGTGGCCATCAACAGCTTGCTCATTACTTCAGCTTTAGTAATGCGCGCAATGTTTCCGCTCCCGCTCAAATTTTTTGCTTGGTGAGAAACCTGCTCGGGCTCTTCAGCTTCCAAATGCTGCATAGGAACCATCTTATTGGCTTGAATGATGGGGATCGTCGACGTTGGTTGAGAAGGGGGGATGTTGGTTGTGGGACTAGTTGAGGGCATTGGTGTAGCGTAGGCAAATTCTTCTGGAGTCATGCGCTCTCCAAAGGAGGTCGTGGAGCTGGGTACAAAGTAGTCGCCCCCATCGTCGTCCTCATAGAGCTCAATCCCCTCATCGTCCGATCGATGCTCTGGTCGTAGGTAAGCTGACGGAATTTCGTCAAACATTGGGCGGGGCCCATAGTCATAGCGGCGCTCAGTGGGTACACTCCTCTTTGAGCGCTTCTGGCTATTGCTAGAATTGTAAAAGGATGATAATACACAACACAGGTTCTGTTGGACAGAAAAAACTGCTTCTCTGACTCTGAAGGCATTACAACAGGTGAAGGGGTTCTACTTGCATCTGCGCAGTGTTCTGAATAGCGTAGTGCAGGTGCTGAATGTGAACTCCGCTTACGCTGGAGGATCGTTTGTGGGTACGTGGACGCGATTCGGGAACAGAGCGGAGGCTCCCGTGAACAAAATGGCTGACGGTATCAAAAGCTGAAGTGCTCTCCCAATCACAGGTCCGATTGGGCTTGGGTGATGGTAGTAGTGCTCGCGGTATCCATGGCCATGTGGTTCAATGTCAGCGCTAATTTTAAAATTTTAATTTACTAACATCGACCATGCCTCCCCAATACCTTCATGAAATAATTAACATTGCATCAAAGACTGGACAGAACTTGGAAAATATTTCACCTCACGCTTATTTGACCTGCCAACTGGGATTGTCCCGGCTGGGTTGGTTCAGACTGGTGGGAGTGACTGGATTGCGAGGCGTAGCTGTTGTGTCCATTAGAAGCCGACTGCCGCCCCCTCTGAGGCTTTGGTCCATACTCGTAAGCCGCAACTGGGGCTGCTGTTGGTTTGGTGAGGAGATTCTTCGGATAATAATATAGTCTCTGGCCCTCTTCGTTATCCTTACCATCATCACCGTCCATGTAATCCACGGAGGCCTGGGGGGATGGAGTTGGTTGTCGTTTAAAATCTCCATAGTAGAGCCTCGGAGGTTTCTCTAGGCGAAGTTCTTCCGACTGAACGGCAGGGTAATAATTATTCTGATGATTCCCCGCTGAAGCATTCTCGCCATTCCCAACTTCGCCATGGTAATGGTGGACTACAGTCGCATGGGGATAGTCTGAATGAGCGGGGTTGTCACCACCGTTGTTGTTCCGGTCAAACTTACGCACGGGGCCTGGATAGTACGGTCGTCCGTTCACAAGCCGTCCACCCCGTTTCTTGAGCGGTTCCTCCTCCGTACCATTTACCAATACTTGAATCGAGGGTTTGAAGTCTGTATTAGCCAAGGCTTTCGCTGTTTCTTCATCCGCAGTATTATTTGAAACTGGGACGCCGTGGGAGGCGATGACAAAGCTGGTTAGAAGGACCAGAATCCGTAATATACGAATCATTCTGGTAACAGTCATGTTGTGCCTGGCACTCTGAAAGAGGTGAGAAAAAAAATCAAGTGACAAGCACAGTGAAAAAAGTGACACGGAAAAGATTGACATCTGCCATGACAGCCGTTGCCACCATGTGCTTCCGGAATAAGTCATGGAGATGACAAAAGTTTCTCTCTTTGCCTGGCTAACTTTGTGTATAAATGGTCGACTGGTTGACAGGAAGACGATGGTAATCTTTGGAAGTGGCTGAAGTGACAAAGGGAATGGGACAAGGAGCTTTCGATTTGCAAAAATCTTTGCATGTAAATGTGAGTCAGCAAAGTGTGACGGAAGTTTCGTGTCGGTGACGCTGCTGTAGGTATTGGGATATCTTAATACATTACACAGTTTAAAATTTTAAAGGCAGTCTTCTATTATCGCAGAGCAGTGAGCTCTGATTTGAATTTTAAACTTTTTCTCGTCGAAAATCATCCGTAAATATGAATCAAAATCTGAGAAATCTGGGCACTAGATAATCAATGTTAATGCTAGTGTTATTATAAATGGCGAGGATTAAACCTATGAGATCTAAGTGGTGATGTTATTTACGAAATACACTTTACTGTGGTTAGAATATTAGTAATACTTCGCGTTTACAATCCGAAACTTTCTTGGACGGGACGGCGTAAACGGATAGGTGATAAAACCAGCTAAATTTTAAATTGGAATCTTCGGATATTTAAGAAATTACCTGTTTTAGCAAATAGGATTGCCAGGTGCGCTCAAAGGAACCTAATAGTGGGAACTGACGTCGTCCTTGCACCGTCACCAGCTTACCAGTGAGTAAATGAACTGATTCAACTTGAAGTCGTCGCCGGTGTGAGCTCAAGGGGTGAATGAAAGCGAAATATGAAGACCAGAGATAATCGTTTAGCCTCCATATACTCTCAAGAGCAAAGCTCAATCCAAGTTTCACCGCCGATTAAAAAACCTTGCGTGATCGTGGTTAAACGTGTGAGGAGAGTAAGACATTCGGTTACACTATGTGTAAGCATTGGCAAAATGTAGTGCGTATGCAGCTACTTCAAGAAAATCCACACACCGTGCACAGCCGCGTAACTGTGCTACTCGCCCACATTCTCAGTAAGCCTCCTATTAGTTCTGGCAGCTCAGCTTTATGGCTCGTCATGGGAGCGCGACGACGGGTCCCCACCTTTGAGTCTCTCTCATGTATTGTTCTTGTTGACAAATGTCGTGGCTTGTCGTCCTAGTGCTGGGAGTGAAATTGCATTTGTATATTCTCAAGTGGAGCACGGGGATATTGTAAGTAATTAGAGGTCGGATTCTTTGACGAGATTTTTGAGTGAGTGTCTATAGTTTTCAAAATGTAGAAAGTAAATTAGCCCATTATTTTGACAATGGAAGGTCAGGATCAGTTGAACTCCTTCACGATTAGCGTTTATGATGTACTCCTTGCCCAACGGCCGGTAGAAAATTACAGAGCTTAAGTGAGATTCACCCAGTTCCTTTTTAAACAGTCGTTCCACCAAAAGTTTTCCATGGAAGGACTCATGGGACAAAACAATGAGGTATGGGTAACATGGCAGCCTAGTGAGTCCAGCAGCTCTTTTAAATAAGTTTTCTAAAGAACTTCAATACTTTTTATCATTAATCCAATGCTCTTGGCAGTGATTGGATTAGTTCTTCATGTTGCACAACTACTGAAAATCAAGTGCGTACAACTGAAAGTAAAGCCAGCAAGTCCCTAAATGCCAATATACGGGTTTACGGTATGACATTGTTTTCACCGAAAACATTCTTAAAGTAAAAATCTCGAGAGTATCTGAGGCTATTGGAACAAATTAAAGATATTGTCATCGGTCCGGAATAGGTTGCAGGTTGCAGGAATTCTTCCTGACCGCAAGAAGTTTCATAGCTGTCATTGGTTGTCTTTCGTATTACGTGTACGTAAAGGCTGCCACAGCATGTATCATTACACCGTCGTATCCTAACGTCGGACGGCCGACAGCGATCCATAAAAAGTACTTCATAGATGTTAGCTAACACCATAAGAGTTTTTAGGTGGAAAAAGTGTCTTTTCTGTTAAGTGAAAAAAGCGCGTTTATTACAAATATCTCCGGAACTTGTCCGGACAATGGTACGTAGAATTGGTGTGTAAGGTGTTTTCCCGTTCGTTTTCTGCAAAATATTTCATTGCTTGATATTTACTGTGCAGCTATCGTAGTCAGAACAGATGGAAAGGACAAATTTAACGTAAGTATGATAAAAAAATCCTCCACCTGTCATCGATGAACATTTTATTTGTTAATCATACTAAAGTGAAAATTTGCATGCAAACACCTGTTAGAAAATAACTGTAGGAAATGAATGCTTGAGGACCAAATTTGTCAAAGTAACCATCCACCACAGGATTAATCGTAAGCTCTACTTGGTTTTTGCTGCGACTTTTGGTCGGAGGGCTTACTGCGGAAAGCACTAATAGAATAAACAACGCGAAGGCAATTTTCTTGTCCTACAAAGGTTCAATAATTCATTTTAATGCACAGGTTCAAACAAGCCTATAAAGGTTCTACAGGCTTGTAGGCATTAACGTTTATTGTTCAAATTGTGTGGCATATTTTTTCCATTAACTAAAAGTCTTTAGAAAGAAACTCATTTGTATTCTTGGTACAGTTAGTCTGTAATTCACTCATGGTTATTTACATGAACATGTTTTTCCATCTTGGTTATTTTCTGACACGCTGGAGTCACAAGCTTCACTAATAGAATCGGGAAAAGTCAACCGACGGAGATCGTCATGTTTGTACCACCATATAAAACTTTTGAAATGGTTGACGTGGAAAAAAGTCATTTTTAAGGACAAAATGTTGTTCCTACCACAGCTAACAAACTGCAGTCATGCACAGAGTTTAGGTATTCTTCTCGTTCTGATAATTTGCCTCCGTGAAAGAAATTGTACGCTGATTCGCTACCTTAACGAGTCTAGTTGTTTGATTTACATCACCTTCACAACTTCAGAACTCCGGAATCAAACCCCGTTAGACACACCCGTCACTATACAACGTACGGGAAAATCCCTAGAGCAAGAGCATGGCAACAGTATACGCCTTTGCAAGTTTTTGGAACAATTACCCCTGCTCCAGTCAAACTACAAAACTGTTCTAATTCAAAGACAGTGCGACTGCTCCAATAACCAATTCTGGTTCATGTCCACTAACAAATTCAGCGTCTTTCAAAATTTCCTCTCCCCACGAAGTTTGCCTGAATGCATAAACTTTTTGATCTTTCAAAAAAATCCAGATCAAATTGACCGAGTTTTGAAAACCTATAGTTGGGTTTCATGGCAGCGCGCAACTTTTTTTCTCCTAGCTGACTTCGGACTTCCTGGGATATTGAGCTCTGACTTCCCCCACTCACCAGTCATAGATGCTGACCAGCTTAGCAAAAGACTGTTTGTTCCACTACGCCGCTACAGGTCACGAATAATTTTCACCTTGACTTTAACAAATAGTGGTCGTCTCTGGTCTCACGTCATGCGTAGCAGCGGCTTTGGACTGTTGTGTCAATTCTGCGAGCCAGAAAGTCGAATTTTCCCAGTGGAGAATTTGAGCTGGGATCAAACTACTGCTATACATCAGCGATTAAATCGGAAGAATGGACACGGAAATCCGGCCACGGTCAACCTCGGGTTCGAGCTGGGTGATCCAAAGGAAATTTATCAATGCGAGCACATACAGTTTTTTAAGATGCAACTTGACAGTCAGTGCACTTATGATAAGATTCTTTTAAGTGTTTACTCCGCGCATTTGAACTTTACATTGGAAAGCGGAGACTTTGTCCAGGTGGAGAGAAATACAGTACTCCGGATTTGCATTACCTTCTGTTTCACGCAAGAGAAGTTTGTGGACGTGGGACGCACTGCGCAAATCTTCATCACGGCCAACGAAGCAACGCGATTCCTCTACTGTCAGAAGTCCGTCACACTGGAAGGACCAGTGTGGGGGTCTTTGTTGAGCTGTTTTGACAGTAAAGTTTGGACCGCCATCGTCCTCACTTCCTTGGCTTTTGGACTGCTGGGTCGCAGCATAAAGTTCACTTTTGACTATTTATTTCTCATCATTGGACAGCCAATGCGTGGAAAATGGAGGAAGCTCACTCCGTGGGTCGCTATGGGTCTCACCACAACAATATTTCTAAGTTACTTCTACCAGGGTGAGTTCACGAGTAACATTGTAGCCCAGTTAAAGAAGGAAAAAATCGAGACAGTGAGTGAGCTACTTGTGAAGCGTGGGTTCAAATTCGTATCCCAAGATTTGCCCAATGAACGGGACTGGGTCCTTCTCAATAACTTCCGCTCCCGTTCCATTCCTGTTCTCAAACTTCGACATTATTACATTGAGGATCCGAGCTTACGATCAACGTCGCCGGCATCTGTGGTGGAGCGTGCGGAGATTTTGGGTAAGTATGCTGGAAGAGGAGCTTGCTTGTTTGATGCCTCCAAGATAGAATATGCCCTGGCAGTGACTCGGTCCATCTACCCGAATTTGAGTTGTGATTATGTGAAGGAGACCTGGTCCAAATACTGGGATACTTGGGTAATGAAGTCTCATCTGGCGGATAGACTGTACTTGACCAAGATCAAACTCATGCAAGCTGGCTTCTATGAGTTTTGGCGTAGTATGCTTGACTTTCAACGCTACTTCTTTGTTCAGTCCACCACCTCTAAAGGTCCCAAGGTACGGGATAGGAGGGGTAATTGGTTCAGTTTTAAAAAAATCTCACTCGACTCGTCGTTCTTCCTTGTTTTCCAGCTCTTTGGAGCTTTGATGGCCATAGCTGTATCGCTGTTCATATTTGAAATCACGTGTGGATACTTTAGAACCGCAATGCTAAGAGGATTGTATGAATATATACAGTAAAAAGTTAACAAGTTGTTAGTGTAACAACTCAATTATCAATTTGTTCAAAAATTGTGATAGTTAGCTGATCTCCTTAGGCAATTAATTTACTTTTATTTACTATCAAAGATGAAGCTAACAGTGTTGTCTACAACACATTTTAACTGTATCTAAATTATGCTGGATGTGATGGACACGGCTAAATGTTGTTCTTTAGTCGAGTCGAATTTGTAAATATTCCATATCCCATGATTCTAGCATTCATGCAATATCTGAATAAATTAACCTACTAATTAAATGCAGCGGGATTTTCTGATTTGCTTAATGAACTTATAAGTTTAATAATGGTAATAATAGGAATAAACAATTTCTTTACGATTTACACACTAGGTTTCCATATGCGAAAAACCAAAGCCTTTACACGCATACATACATTTAGTTCATACAGTGCCTCATAACCTTTTTCAATGGACCCACAATTTCGAAATAGGGGCTTTACGCATTCCAACAATTGTAACACCCGCTGCAGCCCAAAACAATCTCGGGGTCGTCTCGCAAAAACAAAAATTGGCGCTTTCCGAAGTTTCAGACAGAGCTGAAAACGATAGTATACATGCTGTTTCAATACCCCTTAAACAGACCGTGGGTGTTTCTCGTAAGTGCACAATACGCCGATAGTAACGTCTCTGCCTAAACAGAACTCCAAAATTTTGGAGGTTCGTGACTAATCCTGCGCACAAATTTTGGCGACTACAGATACAGATACAGAAAAATAGATCCGAACTGCATTCTCATAAAGTATCTAGCGATACTTTATAACAAAGCCAATCTAACTGAGCGATGGCTTAGCATCATCATCGTGTGAGTGAAGGCTCAGCAAACTTGTGAAAGCGAGATATTCCCTTGCTCGTGTCGCTCTCAATCCTGATCAAACTCGTTTTCGGAATTTATAGAATCTATAATGAATTGTTCAATCTATATCCTTATTCTAGCTCATCAAAAGCTTCATTTGCCAGTAACCATACACAGATATGTATCCTGATACGTATGTATTTATGAGATAAGGCGTAGGCCCTCTGTAGAGACACGACTCGCGTAATTATAAAACCTTGTATGATTATATATGCAGGTGACGAGTTCATTAGGCTAAAAATAACTGCAATGAATTACCATTGCACAAACACCTCGTGCCATACAGCAAACCCATGCCGTTATCGTAGAACATGCGATAGTTGGAGATACCGTGTGCGGGTGCTGTCAATCCTCCTTTAATTCAGATCAGTATTATCATACTACTCCAACTGTGGGAGAGAAAGAGACTAGTCGAAAAAATGGTGAATATTACGAAAGAATTTCTCGAAGAGGCTCTTGGTGAGGATATTCAAGAATTTACAACTACCGCCGGCTCAAGCATCGGTGATGGCCACAGCAGTCTCATGTACGCGCTGGAAGTTCGACTGGCGAGAACGCCAGAACAGCCTGTTCACTTCGTGTTGAAATGCTATCCGGCTAATCCTGGACGACAAGACATGTTGAGTAGAACCAACTCATTTTCCCGCGAATATCAAGTGTACCACAGTTTCGTTCCAAAACTTATAAAGTTTCAGACAAAATCAAAGAGCATCTACACGGATCCAACTGGCCATCCCGTAATTCAGCCACCATTCACAAGGCTAGTGTATGGGAGGGCCGTACATTACACTGAAGCCACACCTGAAGGTATCATTTGTTCTAACAGCTCATAGCAATCCTATCATTTAATCCTATTTTCACGGCAAAACTTTTAAGAATAAAATGTTAATGCATAGTTTGAATTACAGAGAATTTAATAACATCGGATCCATTGGAAAATTGCCTCATATTACCAGACTTGCGCAAGGAGGGTTTCAGACTCGCAAATCGTTTCACCGGTTTCACCCTGGACGAAAGTAAACTTGTGATTCAAGCTCAGGCCCGTCTGCATGCCTTAAGTTGGGCCTACAAATTATTAACCAACGTGAATAGTCTCTCCGAAAAGTTCCCTTTCATGCAGGGTACCTTTTTTGACTCCATGAAGGATGATTTGATGAAAGGGTACGTAGGTGGCAACCTTGAAGTATTTCAGACGGCCATTGAACATACTGTGACGGACAATCGGAGGAAGAACCTGTTGGTGGAAAGCCTGAAGCAGTTTTTACCAAAGGCTCAAGATATTGCCGCTCTATACTTTTCGGACACAAAGACCGTGACAGATCCCTCCATCAACAAGGACACAATACTCCGGGTGCCTCAGACGCACCATGAAAATGAGCGTAAGAAATCCTCTCCAGCATTTGGGCATAGAATCATGAATAGTTATTCTCGAAGGTTTTTACAATTGCTTTTTCAGATCCATGGTTAGTAGCTACACATGGAGATTGCTGGCTCAACAACTTAATGTTCAAGTATGACGAGATGACGGGAAAACCACTGGAAGTTGTCCTAATCGACCTCCAATTCACTCGTGAGAATGATCCTTGCGCGGACCTCGCATATTCCATTTACACAAGCACCAGCGCAGCCTTACGAAAAGATCACCTAGACGATCTTTTGAAGTTGTACTGCCTCACATTTATTCAGATATGTGAGCACTTCAAGGTCGTTCCACTCCCGGGATTCCAACTGTCCGAACTGAAAAGGAGGTTTCATCGGGCCAAAATATTTGGGATGCTCATGGCCGTCATAGGACTCCCCTTATTTCTCATGGACAAGGAGCAAATGCCAGACATGGAGAAGTCCGGCGCGGAGAATATGGAGGAGCTAGGGTCCCAGTTTGCCGCCATGACGTCCTCCATGAAAAACAACACCAGGTTTACGGAGCGAGTCGTGGAACTTGTGAGCGAACTTTGGGCAGCCGGGATATTGTAATGGACGTTTACCTTTTGTATTAACACGTCAAGTTAATCATGGCAAATTGTCCTCAGGACATGACAAAAGACTCTCTTTGTTGTTAAGATTGGAGAAAGTACAACTTTGACATTCTAAAATAAATACATCTGCCGGTGCTCGTGCTCAATTAGTTATTAATCAATTAGTTAGTCAATAAATAGCCATGTGTTTGTACTTCAGCCTGGCAAAGATCAATGCAGAATTCTCAAGGAATAGTGCAAAAATTCCGACTACAATGCCGACCAAATATGCAAGAAATGCTACATAAGCATCTGAGTGGTAGAAGGAGAGTGGAAACAGTTTTGTGACTTCATCTTCCACTTCACCTTCGTCGAAGGGTCTCATTTTGTCATTTTGAACTCTGTCCCTCCACCTTTCCCATTTTCTCCAAAGTTCCAGGATCCCCGAACTCATGAGGCTACTCATTCTATACGGGATGAGGTTATTGTGATGTTGGCTTAAACTGTTCGAGAAGAAGTATCCCAGCCTTGATCTGGAAAATGAATCATCTGTTTTCTTGTTGTGAGCAAAAGTTCCCCCAGCTCGGTTAGCAGCTTTGAAGAGAGACCAATCTTTCGAGAAATACCTATCTGGTGAAAGGTATGCCGTTCTTTTGTGAATGAGCCTAGTTCTAATCGCGTCAGGAATCAATTTTAGCGGGACTATTCTCACATTTCTCCTCATCCTGCGCAATGAATTGACGTATGTGTAATAATACATTGGGCTTCTCTTACTCGAAAGATTTCGAACAAGGAATACTGACATGACGTCATGCATCAATACTTCATCGGACACGGCGCAGGGATTTCTCCTTGGTCGGACTGGGAGAGACTCAATCAACTTTTTTTGCACCCTGCAGCTTCCAACTTGGCTGTACTTGTCGTAATCAGATTCATCCATCCCGATGAACAGTTGGAAGTCCTCCAGCTGAAGCATCTTAGTCCAATTAGTCACGTAGTTCGGCTCGAGCATATAATTTGACCTCATGACGCTCTTGTAAAGATTGGTAATGACGAAGGCTGCCATGAGCCACAGGCTTAGGGCGATTCTCCATGGGTTCCCAAAGATTTTCTTGCTGAAGGAAGGATTTGTGGGTTTCTCAATTAACGTAATAATGAGCTCGCCCACAGTACTGACAGTGTGGTAACATAAGCACTTCCGAGGTAGCTTCGAAAAAAGAGCTAGTGCCAGTGAAGCCCCTACTAGGCTTACCCCAACGAGTGCCCAAGTTGGAGCGTCCAGTAGAACTGCATACGAACTGAGAATGCGTTCAGATGTACGACTGCCATCTGCAGTAATTAACCTGAATCCGTCCTTTTGCCCGGTGGTCACGAAACCGAGCGGGGTACCCAATATGTAGAACCAAATTGGACTGACGAAAGGACACGCCGACTGGTGACATCGGTTCCAAGCAGTAGAATTGAGCCCTTCCGCAAGGTATTTACGGACTGCGTCAGATTCCGTTAGGGTACATGGCCGTTGTTTAAGGTTGAAGGGGCAAAAATGGGAAGAACTCAACAGCTTTTCGAATTTAGGAGGACGAGCATCAATCTGTGCTGATCCAATGTAAGCCCAGGAAACATGTCGACCATGGTCGATGACGTCTGCGTAAGCAGACAACATTTGAGCAGGACAGGAGCTGGAGGCATCGGAGCAGTCAAAAGAGCGCTCCCTATTCCTCCACCCACAGTGTAAGCAATTCAACCAGCCTCGGTGAACCCGAGCCTTTTCACCGCCTTCAGGTTGATAACTCGGGACAAGAAAGATTACCGCGTTGTAGGCCGTAATCCATTTTAAATTGAAAAACTTTAAAAATGACCATCGCAGGCTCATGGTGTCGTGGCAGTCAGTCTGTTTTGTTTTGGGAATGATGACAACAATGAAGAGGGGAGCTACGGTGACACGTCGAAATTGGGTGCCCCTATGCCAAAAAGGGTATTTGTCGAGCATGTGGGTTTCAATTTGAGTTTCAAAACCTGTCACTCCATGAAATTGTTCATTATTGGAGACTGATATGATCGACAAAAGGCAGTTCAAATAGCGCAAGGAGACTTCTGGAAGATCGTCCAATAGGGACGTAAACTTTTTTTTATGAATTTTGCCATCGGTGTAAACTATGTCTAGCAGAAAAGGGAGTTTTACATATTCAAATGCGGGAGCTTCCCCTACCACAATAAAATGTATTATGCAGCTGCTGAAGTTGTCGTCAATCAAATTTATAGGGACAGAAATTTGGGTTTTTGAAAGCGTGAAGTGATGGGTGCTGTGAGCAGCCGCTACTTCAATGTGAATATATGCACAAATGCACACAAAATAACCTGCCCTCATTATGAGATTTTAGAGGAGCTACGTAACTAGGCTGTTATGGTCGATCTTTTCTTCAATAGCAAGTCCACACAATGAAACCAGAAATTCTAGCACGCCCATTTTCTTTTAGGAGAGTGAAGACGTATGTGCCAACACTTAGGTCTAACACAACCAATAGTATGCTAAAATGCTGTGGAACTGTGTTTACTTTCTATTGGAAAATAGAATACTTGAATGGGCAATTAACATACTCACATTCGCGTCCTTGTGTACAATAAAATTACGGGCTATATTCTATGATATTAACATTCGATGTAACTAAATCAACAATCAACATCAGGTATGTCTAAAATGTTTTAGCTCTTGGTTTGGAGAAATTGCTACGATTTCGTACATCAAGGTGGTCATGGTAAGCTCTCATCTTTGACCACGCTGGATTTGTGAAGGAATCAGATCAGCCAGCCTAATCTTATTAGCTCATGTAAAGAAGCCGCGTGGTTCGAGAATAAAAGACCGCGTCATGCAGTCATATTCGGATCCTGGACACGATTCAGGATGCGAAGACCACTTCGTAAATTATGTGCTTACTTATCAAATGAGTTTGGCTAAAACTGGTGTCATTTGTCCATGGGTGGCCCGAGGCACACATTAGCGTTTATGGGTGTGGTGGGTGGGCGTGGGCTGTCCATGTAGCAGAAATATTTTGTGAGCTGGATGGGTGAACAAAATCTCCGTGGGCATCACCTATGGTTCCTTCCTACCACTCCAGCATCTCACAAATGATACATGTGAACTTCAATGAAAGTACATAGTATTGCGCCCGCTACGCCGCCCACATAAAAATAAAACACAACATGTAACTGCGAGTTCCAAAGACTCAGTGGATCATAGCTTCTCTTAGCCTCTACGATATTTTCTGTTCCACCTGTGTCATTTCTATTCATTCTGCTCCATCTACTACTACTACGCAAAGCATCCCATTTCCTCCAAACCTGCAAAACTCCCGAGCTAAGCAAACTATTCAATCGAGACGGAATCAAGTTTCTGTGGTATTTGTTCATCCCCGCCGTAACATAAAATCCAACTGATGACCTGAAAATATGATCATGGCTGTTAAGGTTGTGAGCAAATTGTCCACCTTTGGCAATTGCCGCTTGAAAGTGAAGCCAGTCCTCACGAAATTCCCTGAGGGGCGAAACAAATGCCGTACGGGGAATGCTCAGTTTTTGCTGAATTAGGGCTGGAATGGTGGATATCGGAGCAAAATGGACGTTATGAACCATGTTTATCATTGCAGCAATGAACGGGTGTTGCGTTTTGTTGCTGAAATTATGGTCTGCAGACAGGAATACCCTCCAAGAACGGTAGTTAGTAATCTCATCCATGAGAACACAGGGGTTCCTCCTCGGTCGTGTGACTCGTACTACCGGGTTCCATCCAGAACGGTAGCAGCTGCTGGGGTCGCTGTAATCACCCTCGGTGTTGTCGAATCCGAAGTAAAGGTCAAAATCTTGTAGTTGCATAAAATTTGTCCAATTGGTCGTGTACGTTGGCAATGTTACACTGTTTGATTTTAGTACACTTTTGTAGTACGTCGTTACAATCAGGGCGAAGAGGAACCACATGCTTATCATGATTCTGTACGAGGTAGTTCTGACTAGCACCTTCGGAGCATACATCTCGGGCTTCTTTTCTAACAACGATACTGCGAGGCCGAAAACATTGGATATCACTTCTCGAAAAAATGGTTTCCTGGCAAAGGATGCTAATACGACAGAGACAAATACCAGCGTGGTGAGGAGCGTCATCCACGTTATGGCATCAAATGGACTTAAAAATGAACTAGTCATTAACTGGTTCGAGCTGATCCCATCTCCAGTAATGAATCTGTACTCCTCAGTATGACCAGTAATGACGTAAGTGAGGGGAGTTCCGAGCATATAATGAAAGCTCTGGCTTATTATTGGGCACGAATATGTGCCACATCGTATTGATGCTGAAATATTTAGATCCTCAACTAGGTAATGTCGTATCCATTCTTCCTCATTTAGGACACATTCTGAATTCTGTAGAGTGAAGCGGCAGAGCCTCTGATTCTGAATCGCATATTTAATGTTGTGGACTGATTCTTCCCCTCCGTTATACAACCAAGTGACTCCTCTACCATTTTGAATGGCTGCTGAGTAAGTTGACAGCATAATCTCAGCACAGCGTGATACATCCCGGCACTCGGAAGCCAAGAGTTGCTGTCCTGCCCCACAATACGTACAGATGAGCCAGAATGGAATCGCTACCTTGTCGCTCATGGTTGATCCAGCGGGTAGGAGGAAAATAGCTGGTAAAAACGCTTGAAACCTGAGGTTCGATTTCACTAGCCGGGCGAAAAGCTTAGCAAATACTGAGCTCTCCTCTGCTGAGGGTGGGATGAACATGATGAATGGTGACGGAAGTGTAGTCCTCCGGGATTGAGCTCCCCATTGCCAGAATGGCTTTTTATTCGTTAATTTTGCATCTATGGAATAAATAGCCGTATAAAAGCTCGTCGTTAGCATATGTGGGGCTACAACTAATACGAGAATACATCTAGTGTTGATTAACTTGATCTCACGCCACTGGATTTTGGCAGAATCGTCGTGATATTTGTAACCCTTTCCGATAGAATCTAAAAGTACGGGAGAACTGAGCCGCTCGTAACCGAAGTTCTCGCCTGAGCTAACAATGTGAATCACGCAGGAGTTGAATACTTCCAAAATTGGGCTTAGAATCGAGTAGAAATCCTCTGAATACATTGAGAAATTGCTGTAGGTCAGCAATGAAACTATGCCATGGTTTTGAAACATCGCAAATGCGAGTAATGACAAGTACGACTCCCGGTAGTTCCTCAGATATACCATTTTTAAATGCAAAATCCCATGCGTCGTCAGTTTTCTATGGATAAAATTAGGACACCGGGGATCCAATTCATCTAGAATGATGGAGAAACTCTAAAGTACTGTGAAAGAAGGACAACAAAAATTGCTCAAATTCTTTTAGTTTGCAAGCCGATGGCTGTGACGTGTCATGTACTTCTCTGAAGTGACCGGAGATCTCAATTGTACATAATTTTTAGTTGATTAGTATATTCTTTGCATGCGTTAGACACGTGCGAACCCAGAAACATTAGTTCAATAGGCATATTGACGGGAAAAATTTGTTGGCGGTGCAGGAAGCAGTACAGAAACTAGTATAGCTTGATTGTCTAGAAGAGAAGGGGATCCCAAACAAATGACGAAACTAATATTGACATCACCCAAGTGGTATGGGAGGTCACAAAGTGCCCTACATGATATAGTGATACAAATACCATTAAAACCAGGAAATGTTTTCCATACATTACGTATGTGATGCTCAAAACTTTTTTTGTTGGGACAAGGTGAATACCAGGTTGAAAAAATCCAAAATAGATATCTTTAGGTTCTCCAGCTTCTGTTTTCGCCTTGTATTATTACGTCCTTTATTACAATTTTAATATTACATTGAACATATTCAAAAAATTAGCAGAAATATGATTTCAGAGTAATATTTGGCCCTCTATGTTTAAGGAGGAAAGAATCATTTCCACATACAAAGTTTGATTTGACTTCGATGAAGGATTGTAACTTATCACCTGCACAGGGGAAGTAAATCTTAGCTGTAAATTCGAAGTGGCTCAAAATCATTCCAGCAAAAAAACAGTGTTCTATTGCTCAATTGCTGCTGAAAACAAGTTGTTTTACTTCACTGTATTAACCTTGCCTGCGTTTTACTTTTATCTCTTTATAATTATGTGGTATGTCTTATCTGGAATATGCACGATGGAGAAATTTAAGCTAATTTAATGAAAAAATTACATAGGATCATCTGGATCATCCAATGGCTGATGCAGTACTATCGGTTGGAACCTTTCGCTTTCGGATTTCGGAAACAGTTTAACAGCGGTTACCGCAACCCTATCCCTCAATAACACTTTAAACCCGTAAATATGCACCCAACGAAATCGACCGGGTAGGCGAACACTGCGGCAAGATTACTTTATAAGTCGCTTCCTTTGACTTCTTTGCAACGACTATTTCCTGGATGTTGTGGGCAAAATGTGTGCGTTCATGAGTCTTTCAGGTTAACAACCCTAGCCAGCCCAATTTACCTGTTGACCATTGTTTTCCTTAAAAGCTTATGAATATCAGGCGTGTCCAAATATTACTTTCAGTCCAATCGAACCAACTTCCCCAATAGTTACTCTTTAATTCCACTGTAGTTGATGGTGGCCCGTGCCCGCGATCGATCACCACTTGTAATTAAACTGTTACTTGTGCTGGGTTTCGAAATCCGCAACTCATGGTGCTAATGGACGAAATCATAGAAAACCGAAAACCGCTAGTCTATCAATAGGGAAATATGAATGGGAGTAAGTTTGCAAGTTAGTTAAACAGTCAGGGTCGGCCGGAAGCCGGAACAGAAGTACCGTAACCGTAAGGTGAATTAATTCCCGGAAAAGGAAAAATACGAGACCGATTAAAAAGCAATTTATGCCATTTCGGAGGTTCCCACCAGCACTGTATTTAAACTTAATTGATTGGTAACTCGAATCAACAAAAATTGTTCCGGGAAATCAGAAAAGCGTACGAGAAACCGTAGCCAAATTAATGCTTTTTTCTTTGCCGCCCTACCAAGTGTTATATAATTGCCATGTCATATGTTGTACAAAGCTGTAATAGCTAGTAAAGCTCAACTGCCTAAAGTGTATGTATGAATTCAGCTAGAGCACACCACAATGGACTTCCTCTAGTGTTATACACATTTGCAGCGTCACAGTTTACTTGTACCGGCCTAGTACCTGCACCGCTCGAAGTCCGTGCTAAGTTCGAATTTATGTTGCTCCAAGTCTAAAATTATCAAAAGAAACAAATAAAATCAAAAAGCCCTACCATTACCACCGCTTATTACCTCCTCATCTTATGCACACCTTGGAAGCTTTCAAATACATCCTGTTGTGAGCTGTTTTAATCAGCGATACTCTGCATTTCAGCTATTATGTTCCACTTACTCAAGTTCGAGGTAGCAGGGGATACAAGTAAAACAAACTAGATGGTCAATTCTGCGCAATATTAACCAATATCTTATTTGCCTCTAGAGACGTACAGGCTTCAAATAATCTGTACTTCATTCTTATTTTGGGATGCAAGGTGGGCCGTCAATATGCTGACGATAGCAGAGAGTTCACTGATATTCAAATTCATAGCCCTCTGTTCGCGTCTGGGGCTAATCCCGTACAGCATCGATCCCAGCACCGGGAGATTAGGGAAAGTTTCCAAATTGCGAGAGCAAGTCTGGACCGTTGTGTGGAGTATTTCCTGTTTCCACGCCCTCAACACTCTGTATACACTTGTCCGACTACTGCTGTACAACAGAGAATCTATTCAAGTTCATCTTCTTCCCATACAGATCAACCTATTCATCTGTCCCGCCTTACTGCTACCATCCACATTTTTAATTCATAAATTCAATTCGGCCGCCCTCATCACTGTGTTCAATGAGCTTTACCAAAGAAGTACGTGAATCTATTCTTCTCATAGCATATTAAATGGAGGGTCGCATTGGCTCTGGCATAACTATAATGAAAAGAGGACCAGAGGACTCTACGATTTGCAAATTCTGTGGTGGTCAGGATACGGACCGTGAAGAAGTGTTAGACAACCATCATAACTTGACAGTCAAATGGGATATTGTTTTGCCTCTTCTAGATATCGTTGAGACAGGTCGCAGAAAGCTCACAAAGCTCACGAAAGACGAACTCCTAGCCACATACCTGCCTATTCCATTCCTCAGCGTACCCTTCTGTTTTGGAGTAATCATGCTGATGGAGCCGGAGATGCCAAATTTGGTCATCAATTCCATTATGGGAGGAACCCAGAGACCGCTGGTGATCTTTGCCTTCGTCGCAGCGGAAGTTTACTCAAGCTCCGTTTGGGTTTACAATGCTGGCTTCTTCCTCGTTTTGAACTGTTTGGTTTTCAGCAAACTGGAACAACTATTTCCGACTGCATCTCCCACACGGTAAAGGCATACACCGAAACCCCTATGTCCATCAGTCACGGACACCCCCCCCCCCCGAGAAAATTTTTCGAAATGACACCCGGGTCCGTGCGGAGCCCGTATCCGGGTTCTAGGGGTTCACCCCTATCAAGTCTAAGCACAAAGGGGGGTGTCAGGACCCATGATTACTTGCGATTTTGGGCTTCAAACATCGCAGTAACCGAGCTATGGCTTGGGCTTGCATAGCACGCTATCCGTGACAATATAAACGGCACCCCTCTCTGTACTACAGCAGCTGTCTACTATGAAGATGGGGGTCTACTTTGGATAGGAGTGAGTTTCGGAGCACAAAAGGCGCTGCGAATCTAGAAGGGGGGATCTCCTCAATTTCCAAAACTAAAAAAAATTACGCATTTAGAAGATATAAGGGGGGACTCCAACATGTTTGTTACGCTTGCCTCCTATAGATACTAAAAATCGATGGAGGTGGGGGTGTATTTAAAAGGACAAAGCTTACAAAGTATAATGGTGTATACTTGGATAGAAAAATGAATCGCCAAATTTAACCGTTTACTCGCTAACTGCCGGTGAAATTAAAATTAACCGATAAAATGAGCGGAAGATGTTCCGTTCCTCACACATCCGCAGCGGATTCATTCCGAATTCCAAAATCCTACGTTAAATTCCGTGAGGATTTTCCAGTTTTGGATTTCGAGTGAGTTGCCACTAATACAGATAATGAGTCATGGGACGAAAATCTTCAGAAAAAATTTATCAGAAGGGAATGAAATTTTCAGAAAATTGAAAATATTAGTTTTGCTAACTCTCGAAGTGGATGATACCCAAATACAACAACAGTAGAGGTGTTTCTAAAACTCCCTCGAAATTCAAAACTGGGAAATTCTTGTTATATAACATGGAATTTTTAGTCAGCACGTACTCCCCCCTTTTCATTGATTGACGTTGAAGTTTGTGACCCTCTTGTGGGGTCAGACCTGAGTTTCCGCAGCTACTACTTTGTGAGAGGTAATTTTTATGGGTACGCTCTGCGCTGCATAGGGTGTCGGCGCTGTGCACCGCGGACACCTGACAATGTTGCCTTACTAGGAAAATGGCGATGCAGCGCAGAGCTTATCCATAGATATTAGGGGCTGTTCACATATTACGTCATCTTTTTTTGGCCTAAATTTTGACCCCCTCCCTCCCTGTTTTCAATAGCGTCACCATAGGCGTTAACATTACAGCCCTGACCCCCTCCCTCCGTGTAAGTGATGACGTAATATGCGAACAGCCCCTTACCTTCCACAAAGTAGCAGGTGCGGATACTTAGGTGTGACCCCTATAGAGTCACTAAGTTTTGAGTTCAATCGATGTACATACGTGATGGTTCAAAAATTGCGTGTTAAATCCCGTACGAAAATCCCAGACTTCAAAAAACCGGGAAAATGCCTCGTCTATTGCTTTTTGCTAGTAATATGCACTTCGATGAGCAACAAAATCTATATTTTGCAATTCCTGAAAATTTTACCGCGTTCTCAGCAAAACAGTGTCACAACAGAAATCATCATAATCACTGTGCATTAATTGGTACTCACTCGTACATGGAAATTAGCACGTAATTTATGTACATTATCCAGCACGTACCCCTGTGTTGGAACTATTTTGTGACCCTGCACAAGGGTGAGCCGAAACCGCTGATAACACGTCAATCTGTGGTCGAAGTTTTTTTTGCTTGTCAGTTTTTCGCGAAGTATTTGGCACCCCCTCTGGGACGGGCAAAAAAGGGCATTTGAGACCCCCCCGAGCGTATATAGGGGTTTCGGTGTATGAGTCAAGGTACTCATTAAATCAGTCTGCTGTTACAATATTATCGCGCATCCTCTATTTGTAACTTGAAGATGATCCTCCCGTTTCCTCCAGGTTCCGCGATGACACTGTGGGTACGGATCACCTCCGTACCGTTTACAGGAGTTGCAGGGAAATCCAACTGTTGCTCCAGTTTCTGAACATGTACAATTCCGTCTTCCTTTACTCGATCAAGATGGTCACAATGCTTGCGGCAGTTCACCATGGTTTCTTCGCCATGCGTTACATGGAGGACAGTCCTTTCGTCGGTCTATATAACTACTGGGTTCATATTAACTCTCACGTGTCCTACGCAGTTGCCTTCAGATCTGCCTACCGCATCCCGGTAGTCATGAAGAAGATTTGCCAGCAGGGACAAAGCATGAGCAAACTAACTGGATCCCGAAGCAAGGAAATGCAGGAGGCTTTTGCGTCCATACTTCCTGTAGGGATTAGAGTTGGGGAATTTAATGACATTGAGCGGGATTCCGCCCTTGTTTTCATACATTTCGTTTTCAGCCAAATGGTTGGACTCCTCCTCACATTTAGGCGATAGGGAGCGCCTCCAGGCATGCAATGAGTTCTGCTAGCTGGTACAGTAGAACCTCGTTTATCCGGCCCCCCTTTAATACGGCCACTCTTTAATGTGGTCATAAATTTCCGGCCCGATGGGCCCAAGTACATGTTACACTAACCCCTTAA